>QLOY01007335.1:0-21629 GCA_003313965.1 Megacollybia marginata
GATCAGGTCTCTGGCACCCCTTTGAGTAACGGAGCATATATTTTAGGATAAATAAACAGATTAATGCACTACTACAAATTGTGATGAGCTTAAGCACTGTTAGCAAATGCTATGCCTTCATGAAGGTCACCAGATATACTCTGAGACTCCAAGTCCTTAGGTCTTAGTATCAGTAACTTGCAGAGTGCACAGTAAGTAGCTCATACCTGTGACTCGGAGTGCTGTGGAGTTGCAGGTGTCCAGCTCAATGGCATGCTGACATTTGCTGTGCCTTCTCGAATAAATCCATGTGCATTTAGATTTGCAAGAAGCTAGTTGAGGATTGTCAGCAGAAGTTGAAATCTTGAGTGGATGTGATAAGCACCGTGTTGCAATATAGAGGACACAACACAAAATACAGAGACACATAGGTTTGCGCTTGTGGTGCTATAACCAGCTGCAGAATGGTGGTCAGAGCGCTCCTTCGAAATGTTGAAGACAATACCGCTACCAAGGTACTTAGAGCACAGAGTGATGTCCAGATACCAGTATTGATTCCAAGGATGGTTAGCCGGTGCAAAAGCTTGTGTGTGCTGAAAGAAATGACAAGAATCACCCAATTAGCTAAACTTACGATTGGAACCCAACTGTGATCCTTGAGCTCCAAAGGAGATAAAGGAGTGTCAATGTAATCAACACATCCTCTGCTGCACCAGTACCCCATATAGAAAGTGGGAGTGTCTTTCATATTGTAAGTAGCTGTAGCATATGTTTCATTACTGAATGGACCTGAATGTTAAAAATGACTTGAGCTGTCGGACCTCCATGGTAGCTGTGGGGATGTAGAGTTCAAGTTGTGTTCTGTAAACTGCACTCTGACTGACCAGATGATAGTGAAGGCTTCACATTGTTTAACAGAATCCAAGTCCATAAGATCAGACTCACTGATATATCCACCTAAACATGCATGCAACTCAGAAATCAGTCATTCACTTCAGAGTGTGATACTTTCCAAGCTGATACAGAGATGCACTAACCTAGATACAGGTATCAGATGGAGCCACAAACTTGAAACTGTCAGAAGTCTTACAAAAATAGTTGGTATAGCCCAATGATGGCCACTGACTAGCCAATATCATTGAAATATAATGAAGGTCATCGGCAACATGATTGCACTTACATTGCCAAATCCTATAAGTAAAAAATAGCTGAGAAGTGAAAGCCACAAGAGACTACCAGGCATGAGTTTGAGTGGGCGGTGTGGATATTTATACCGTAAACAATCCGCCAACCTGAAAAGTTGTCAATACTTAAGCAGTCGATTATCAAGAAACCAACAAGGTATTCTCTATCATTCAAAATATTCAGATTAACCAATGCTCTGATTTGAGCTGTAGACGTACTGCGACAAGATGAACGGATTATGAACCTTGACAAGCAGCACCCAGACTAAAGTGCACACATGGAATGAGAGGGACTTCCGCAGACGTGATTACAAGCTTACATCCACGATTGACAAGGACTTCATGAGCGGTGTCCAAACACCTTGTGGGAAACTTTAAAAGGATATCGTACAATTGAAATGAGCAGACCATAAGCAGATAACCTTGCGACGGCATTCTGTTATACTAATGGAATAGAAATATCAGAGCTTACCAAGAGTTTGACAAGAGCGGCATCGGTGCTAGAATAACTAGAGCAGTTAGGCATGAGTTTGAACCGATAATTTCAAGCTCCAACATACTAGATGAAGTAAAGAAAGCTATAGAAGACGCTCAATTCAGCACGAGAATCAGGCATTAAGACTCACGTCTGCATGCATGTTATGCCCCACAGGCCAGTGTTGGCGAGGACAGCAACATACTCTTCAATAGGAACATTAGGCAGACTCGACTCCATCCTTATCGAATATGCAGAGTTTCAACTCGTGTTTCGAGAGGAGTATGCTAGGGATGAGTGAGCAACATGTACTGCAGCGCCTTAAGAGGTTATGATGAAGCTCCCTTCGGGGCTACGGAATCTCCGGTTGACCAGCTTAAAGCAGTGCGCTGTGTGCCAACTTGATAGTTGTGGCAACAGCCGCAGTCGTAAGACGATCTCGGACCATTGGCAGAAAGAACTTCAAATAAGAGTCGCTAGAATTTGAATCCGAAATGATCTGACCGCACACTGTGCACTAGCATCGTGACCGATCAACAGTAGGGGAGTTCAGATAGAGATTTGGTGATAGGATTTGACGAGGATTCGGATGTAAGTCCAGCCCAGATCCGTAGTTTATTTTGATACCCCCCCGACGGCTGTATTATTTTTAGAGGGTGTTTGCCGCATTGCGGCAACTGATCAAACTCCGTTGATTTGCCTCAAACCATGTCATGTATGACAGAGAGGCAGCAAGCTGATGTACTTCATAAAGCCTTTCTTGTAAAGCTGGTAGGGTTAGAAGGCCGCACTGCTTATTAGTCATCTGTGTCATGCTGACGGAGCTGTCGAATCCCAGACTCAATATGAGACTTTACTCTGAATCTGAAACTTCGCTACTTTATATATCGAATCCGAGATTTTGAATCCTGATGAATCCGTGTCGAATCCGTTGGGAATCCTCTATCTGAGTTCCCCTAGTAACTAGAATGACTACTTCTATGTTTCATGATCCGATTATTTCCACCCCAAATTAAACTTCATTCTAAGTTGAAGTTCCAAGGAGAGAGAAGTCGAAGCTTCGTTAGATGCCAACAGTATAAATGTGCCATATGGCAACTAAGCTGGAAAAGATCAGAGTCCTCAGCATGAACGTTTCGGGTGCATCGGAATCATGTATCTGACCGTATTGAGTTACTGATCGGTTCCTTCTTTCTCAATCCTCAGTGAGGTTCTTCAAAACATCGATGCCTGTCTATCTGGTGGGCTAGCTGAGCTTTTAGAAGCTCTACTCAGAAGAGGCATACTTTGCATATGGTACAAAGTGGCTGTGGAGAATTTGACGGCATGAGCGACCTGGACATTTGCTCGGTTGCCTGGATAAAGAAGTTCATTATGCATCTGAGGTAAGCAATGTCGAACTTCTTTCCCACTGTCTCAGCTAACCCATGTAGGCTACAGTTGCTGCATTTGGGTTCCTCACAGACAATAAATGACTTTATGCTGCATGGCCCATCGTTATTCTGGTACATGCAGACACGAAAATGCGGACACACATGCTCAACTTAACAATGTCTTAATTCAAGCACTCAATATGAAACTTGGTGAGCACTGACTCGGATGTAAGCTGATATTTGTTGCATCAGATGGTGAAACACATTGAGAAGGAGCATTAACACTTACCACAATTATGACCGAACTTCACCGAAGACCTCCCACATTCCTCACCACTACTTATATCAAATGCTACATAATCTCGCTTCATGGATCTTTGTGTCAGACAGAATAGCTTGATAAGTTGATATCTGATAAGGATTACCAACATCTTTTCAAGAGGCTGTGGAACTTGCTCCTTCGGCTATTGGGTATCTTGATCTTTGGGCAGCAACAACCATTTGAAAGCACCTCCAGGATGAAGGCCAAGATACATCTGAGTGCCATTCAACTCTAGATCTGGTGTCGGCCATGGCTATATGTATAAGGCATGGGAAATTATTGCTTACACCGGCCCCTCCAAGCTCCAAGGCTCGCAGGAGGCTAGATCTAGAGAGGTGTGGAAGGACTGTCTTGAGGGAGAGGTTTTGGTTTTGTCCGATTAGCCAAAACCGGATCACCAACAAGCTTTCGGCACCAGCGGATCACGAAGCACTTACACCCGACCCTGAATGATTTGGCGTACTTGAAACTCGTTTCAACCGTCCTACGCGATCGAGTTAAAAGGTCGCCTTCCAAGTTGGATTCGGACCAGTTGGTGCTGGACATCTCTCACTGTGATACATATCAAGTTGAACTTGAAAAATCCACCAAAAAACCCACTTCGATATGCATTTGTCATCTTCATCACTTGCCGCATCTATATTGCTCGCTCTGAGCTTGTCCGCTGCAGCCCTGCCGGTTAGCACGACGACGGATTCGAGTTCTGTTAGCCTGAGGTCGGGAAATCCAAGTCATCCTGCTTGTACATTAATCTGACTTTTGAGCTCTAGTTCATACACCAAACTTGCACAAAGGGACTCTGAAAGCTACTACCTCATAAAACGCGACAAATCAGCGTCTACCCAGGAATTGGCTCAGTACTGGCTCGACGCTGAGACACACTGCAAAGGGTATGCTGCAGGTTCCTTAAAACAGAAGCAGGCGTACCAGACGTATATCCAACTTAACAGTGCGTGGAGGTGGAATGAAGCGGCGCACGGACAGCATGGTTATTGGACGAGACATGATGTCATGGTCTTTGAGAATGAGCTTATAGCGGAAGTACAGAATGAAAAGCAGCGGCGTGGTTTAGCTGGCAAAGTGGCGCCCTATCTGCCTGGGATTGTGCCAGGTCTTTGATTACTTATCTCTGCGCCGTTTCCGCATGTACGGTACAATATAATCGAAACTCCTTTCTTGTGCACGTGTCTGTGTCTACAGCTCTACAACCATCGTATAGAGAGAGTACCAGCAACCCCCATGTGTGTTATGTATGTACGTTTGTAATAAAATAACCCTCGCTCACCGCTCCGACATTTGCGCCAAATAATCCGAAAGCTAGAAAAACCCCCGGGACCCATCGTCAGCACCAAAATAAAAAGGAAAAAAAACCCCGCACCTTCAACGCACCGTTCCTAATACTCTCCCCAACATTTTGCACATCAGGATTACTCATAATCCTCGAAACCGCATCCCTCGCAGCACTCTCCAACCCCGCCAAACTCCCATCTCCAAGAACCCCTCCTCCTGATCCTCCTCCACCATGAGTGGTATGATTCGAAGAATCCTCCTCCTCATCTCTCCCATAATACTGACTGGACGAGATGGAAGTGGCGCCTTGGAAAGCTTGAAGCCTCGTCCTAGCTTCGTTGACACTTTCGGGATCATAATCATTCCGACCGAAAAACATGTCTGAAGAAATGGCTTTTTGGTTTCCGAATTTGTCTCGTGCCGTTGTGGGAGCGTCTTCGGTGGTGGATTTGCTTGATGATCTAAATCACACGACGTCAGTCTGGGAAGACAATGAATGGGGGTTCTTACGGAGTTTTCGAAATGAGAGATGCAGCTGCGATCGAACTCGCTCCTGTTCCTGGTACCGCACCGAATCCAAGTCGAGCGTATGTAGGACTTTTTTGGGTTTCGAGAATCTTTTCGGCGTCTTTGGCGCTTACCCCTCCTCCTCCTCCACTCGGGGTTCTAGTAGCGGCGGTAGAGGCAGGACTCGAAATAACCTCCTGCGCTCGTCGAATCTCGAGCTCCTTACGAGTTTTCTCCTCCGCAGCTTCCCGTTCACGATCGTATCCTAGTTGTTTGATACGTTCGGCTTCTTCGAGAGCTTTACGCTCTGCTTCGGCGAAATTGACGGGTTTAGTTTTACTTGCTCCGAGACCGAGTCTGGATTTTTTGGGACCCCCGCTGGCGCTGCCTGAAGTGGTGGATGAGGTGAGAGAGGAAGAGGAGGAGTTTAAGCGGGATGCGGTGAGCTTTGCGGTGCGGGCTGCTGCTGAGGATGTTATTGTTCTTGGAGACGGAACAGCAGGTGCAGGTGCAGAGGTCTCTGGTGAAGCAGCAGCAACGTTGGGAGAAGGCGACCGCACAGCCCCACCCAAAATGGGAGGTGTAGAAACCCGACTGGCAGGGGTCGACGGCGGCTTGGGAGTAGACGGCTTAGACCAAGATTCAAAGAAATCATCCTCCTTGTCGTCCTTGACAGGCGTGTCACTCCCGCTCTCCATTCCATCCACGTATATCCCATTCGGGAACCTATCTTCCTTGAGCATACTCGAGAGAAAGGCAGCAGACGTACAACACAGAATCCTCCTTGACACGTTTTGCCAACTCCTCCTTGTACAACTCCGCAACACGACTGGAATACTTCTTCTTACTATCCGCATCGGTCAACAACGACGCTCCACCGTGCTTGCGGAAGAAATCTGCAGCAGAGGCGTTACCACCTACTTTCATGTTGCGCAGTTGGGCGAGTTGCCAGGTGTCTAGGTTCGTTGACCTGACCTTCCATTTAGACGCCAGGATGAGGGAGAGACGAGAAAGATACCTGACAAACGAAATATGAACACCCATATTCCGATGATTGCTCGAGCAATCCAAACAGATGTATACTCCGAAGGTGACTGAAGACCATGTTGGATTTCGCGCATTGCAATCGAAACACGACTTGTCCACAGAGTTAGTCGCCCTCACTCACTCGGAGAGACGGGCCCACCTTGTTAGCCTTTTGCGATCTAAGCACTTTGAATACCTTTTCGGTTTCTTGTTTCGTGGGTTCCGCCATCGAGGGTGATTGTGATGTGCGACGAGACGTGGCGGTTTGGTGTTTGTTCAGACCAAATAAACAATGCGCGCTTACTCTCGTTAGTCATGCGGCTCATGCCCGTCCTAGCTATCGCCGGAGAAATCAACTCGCTGTAGCAAGTACCATCTGACGAAGTTAAAGCTAACTGAATAAAATGCTACACAATCTCGACATCGCGTACCGAACACATTGTTGAGGGCTATACAAACGTGCGCCGAAGGTATCCCCACTTCGAGCTAAGCGCTATCAGTCCGACACTTCGCTAGCAAAGCAAACACATCTCTGCCTTCACAACGCGTCCGACTGCTCCTTGGTGTCAGAGTCAAATTGCAATGATCAAGCACAAGTTCAGTCTCGTTATACTTTGGACTTCCGACTGACGAACGTATAAATCCGACTTATTAGGCCATGGGAATGCATCCTATCTGCCGGGACCAAGTAAAGGTTACCCGCGAGCTCTGTTCTCCCTTTGGATTTCTTTGTGTCCATTCAGGCTGACGGTATAACTTTAACCCCTGGTACTTCATCAAATTTGTGGTACCCCCTTGCCTCTACCTTCATGCGCACGGTACTAATCATCCACAACGCGTCCATCTGCTCCTTTGTGTCAGCTTGCGATCTCTGTTCCCGCTTTGTAGCAACTTTGTAGAGGCGAAAATCGGTGTAAATGGTACATAATTTTATTCGTCAACTTTCCTTCCTTCTGACCCCTCACTAAGACGTCGAACTCGACCCTCATCCTCATCCTAGTTAAGTTAAGCATGCTCTCGACTTGAATCCTGATGTGCAGAATGTTGGGGAGAGTATTAGGATGGGTACATTGAAGGTGAGGGGTTTCTTTCCCTTTGGTGATGTTTTTTGGTTGCTGACGCTGAGCCCGGGGGTTTTTCTAGCTTTCGGATTATTTGACGCAAATGTCGGAGCGGTGAGCGAGTTACATACATGGGGGTTGCTGGTACTTTCTCTTACAAGGGAGGAGTTTTCAATCATGTTGTACCACGTACATCGATGCTTTAAGCGGAAACGGCGTAGAGATATCGACAATGATTCGTAAGTAACATTATCAAAAGCCTGGCGTCATCCCCAGATAGTTCACTATCTTGCCGGCTACACCACGCTCTTTCTTTTCTTTCAGTACCTCCGCCATAAGCTCATTCTTAAAGACCATGACATCCGGCTCATTTTGTCTTGTCCAATAATCATGCTGTCCTCGCCGATGCGGCGGATCTTGCGTCGCATCATGCCACGTCCACAGACTGTGCTCTTGGATATACGTCCGGTACGCCTCCATCTGTGCTGCGGAACCTTCAGCGTGCCCTCTGCGCTGACTCTCAGCGGCAAGCCAGTAGCGAGCCAATTCCTGGATAGACGCTAATTTGTCGCGTTTCATGAGGTGGTAACTTTCAGAGTCCCTTTGTGCAAGTTTGGTGTATGCACTAGTAGAGCTTGAGAAGTCAGAAGTCAGATTATGAGCAGGATGGTTTGGATTTCCCAACCTCAGGCTAACAGAACTCGAATCCGTCGTGCTAACCGGCAGTGCTGCAGCGGACAAGCTCAGAGCGAGCAATATAGATGCGGCAAGGGATGAAGATGACAAATGCATAATCGAGTGGATTTTTTTGGTGGATTTTTCCAAGTTCAACTTGATATATCACAGTGGGAGATGTCCAGCACCAACTGGTCCGAATCCACTTGGAAGGCGACCTTTTAATACTTGATCGCGTGGACAGTTGAAACGAGTTTCAAGTAGGCGAAATTTTCGTAACCCGCTGGTGCCAAATACCTCCGACTCGCTGTGACCCTGGGGCCTCCTGGCCTGTGGCGACTCCTGGCGACTCCTGGTTTTGGCTAATCTGACGAAACTGAATCTTCTCTTGTACTTCGGACGGTCGTGTCATCCTAACCCGCCACCATATTCACGCGCGCACGTCCGACCTTGGAAATAACTAATATCGCGTTTGATGCTCATTTGTCTCGATGGTGTTTTGTCACTGTTTCGTTGTGTTTGAGATCCTCGTGTGAGTCGGACGTGGCTGCAACAAGAGGTTACCGGCTTTAGCTTTCTACACACGATGCCGGTTTACTAGTCTCGTAACCAGACCCTCTGAGGGGACGACCGTTGACGAGGGAACCTCGATCAGAGGGTCTGGTAAATTTCCAAAAATAACTCGCAGGTAAGGATTTCAAACTTGCACGTGATGTGCCATGCCATGCCCGTCTATCGCATTTTCAGTGCGATACGACTTGCTGAGGCCAATATTGTACCTCAAACAATGTATCTACAACATTGAATGTTAAAGAAACAATCTGGAGTGCTTCAATGAAACAGGTGTTGCAAACGAAGCCATCTGCTATTCCAGTTGCCGCAGTGCCGAACTCTACCCAGTGAGGAGTCCTGGTCCCAACACAACAATACAGCCCGACACTTCCATACACCTCAAACAACAAACTGTTGACAAATTTATTGTGTCCCTATACGACACTATTTCATACAGAACAACCCACTCAGAGAGTTATGTTGTGCCACAAACCCTCAGGTGACTATCCCCTGTATTCATCCCCTTACGACACCTGCTTCATACCATAATCCCCTCACGACAGCCCCGTTGTGCAATGAATCTCCATGCACCAGCTCCTTCATGTTACAAACCCTCAGGTGACTTGCAGGTGACTGTCGACTATCCCCTTGCAACACCTGCTTCATACCATAATCCCTTCAAGTTTGCAACAGCTCCTTTGTATCACAAACCATTACAAAACTCTCAATGACACCTGTTTCGTACCATAATTCCCTTGCGAGTCATGATGTGCGTGACTCGTGACAGCACCTTCACAGCACCTTCGTGTAACAGTACTTGCCTTCAGCATGTAATAGAAAGACTGGAGGCATTGTGTTGGTAGTTAAACTTCATCATGACAACAATGCTGTATAGTAGCCAGTGAAGAAAGATTGGGGAGGAAGGAATCCGAATGGGCCTCAGACACACATCACAGGCACAAATGATAGACAGGCACAGCCACATGCTTCTTTTTGTCACCACGTGAGGCTCAAAATTTTTCCTATGTAAAATGTATCATAATTTTTAACTGGAGAAACATATCATTTTACACAGGGAAAAGATGTCATTTTACATAGGAAAAACAATAGGAAACATGTCTTCTTTGTCACAGGCAAAAGAAAACATTTTTCCTGGGTGCCTCCTTTGTTCCATAAACTTTCCCCTAGAAAAATGTTTTCTTTCACCCTGTGGATAAAGGAAACATTTTTCCTTTTGTTTCTCCTATAGAGAAATGATACCTTTTTCCTCTGTGAAATGCAATGTTTTTCAAAACTAATTACACTGTATTTTACGCAGGATAATTTTTGACCGTCACATGGTGTGTCCCATAAGCTATTTTACCACGTGCTTGACATGAGCGCTTAAAGCCGGTAACATATAATTCTTGAATATCAAGCCAACAACTAATCCAATACATTAGAAAACACAGATTCTGGGACTTCTGGTGCATAAGATACATTGTTAGTGGTTATGTCCCAAATCATTCACTGGATCAGTCTCAGGAAAACCTATGATGACGGAAGAAAGAATAGTGCGCATTCTATACTAAGCATCTTACACACTTTTAGACAGTCACTTCGAGTTTCCCTATCCCCATGGCTTCAATCATCACCAGCACTCCCAATTTGATTCCTTGACTCATTCTTGACTGTTCCGAGCTATCTGAGGCCAGTGACAGATGTTGATAACAGCAGTATTGACAGAAATGTTAGTTTCTCAACTGACTATTGGCTGCAGGTATGAGTGACCGGTACTGGATCTAGAGATGAGATATGTCTCCTTGTAATATTTTTGGATGCCTGGTGTGTTGAAAGCTGCCAGATGTGATGAGGAAAGGTGAGATTCAACAGGACAACCACAAGATCAATAAGATGGTATACAATGCTTTGAGACCCCTCTTTCAGAGGTATAACACCCTGGGAGATGTAACATACATGAATTTACAGTGTCTAAGTTGTCTAGGGGGTCTTCAACATCCTCTTGAAAATGCAAGCAACATTTTTGCAACATATCAGCATGTGCAGCAAGGGCCAGACTAGCCGGCATGTCATGCATGTCATCAGCCCCGCTTCCACAGCACAAAGTGGCAGGCATTGCAAGGGATTGTTGCATGAAGCAGGTGCCATAAAGGGCAGTGGTTTATTGTACAATGTAACTGTCAGAGCAGTTCATTGTGTACAAGATGGTGTCACAGATAGTTTATGCAGCACACAATAATACCTATAGGGACACAATAAATATGATGACAGTTTGTTGTATGGACTGTATGGAAGTGTCAGGTTGGATTATTTTGTCAGGACCTGTACTGTTGACCCAGTGGCGCAACATGCTTTCGATTTGACTTCAGCAAGATATATAAGGACTACATACATCAAAAGCAAGGGGTATGCAAAAGTTATTTTTTAAACATGGTGTTATATCCTACTGATAAGGTCTGCTAGGGACGCCCTCCTTCTATATAAGGGAGGTTCCCACGCCCGATATAGTAAATCTAATCTACCTGGGTCTATCATCAGCTTGGAGCCACCTTACCCTCTCCCCTTGCTTTTCCCTTATCAGTGTCTTTTACCACTGTGGACTTGTACTCCCCAACACTGAAGATGATAAGATAGTACAGACAAGGGTGAGATTAGTAACCTAGTATCAGTAGCTGTAACTGGTAGGCCTTACATACCCTCAAATCATAGTAGCAGGCAGAAAATGTTGAATTCTGGAATAGACTTGCCTTTTTCTTAGCACCTACAGACTCAAAAGCCTTAGATTCACACTGTAAAGCCTCAGAATTGTCCCAGATACCATCAAATCTGTATATATATATCCTACTGATAAGGTCCTCTAGGGACCCCCCCTCCCCCTACCCTGTGTGGGCGCTTAAAGTTTTGCATACCCCTTGATCAAAAGACAATACATGAACATTGCCGGTACCATTCCGCTGGTATCCAATGAATGAAATCTTTACCTGCATGCTATTTTTGGAAGTTTACAGGTCTACCAGTTTACAAAATAAGGACGGTTGCGGGGTTACCTACCTATAGGTCACGTGCTGTGAATGATGTCCCTTTTTGTGTATGTTGACATCAAATAATTTTTTTCTAGTGTACATTCGTTCTTCTCTTCCATAACTGCTCACCAGCACTATTTAATATGAGACTGTCACCTATGTCACTTTCTCTGGCTCTTCCCATGCATATCACAAATCCAATCATCTGGCACATACTCGAGGGGAGGATCAATGCAAGTGAGGTGGTACTGGCATTGTAAGTGAAGTATCTGATTGGGTTTAGTTGAGTCATCCATCCAGTCTCACAGCCCTCATAAGCTATGCACTCCACTGCTCTTGTCTTGTCTGCCCTATCTGCCTCTGAAACTGGTTGTCCACATCTGCATTTGTAAGTCAACCCATTTCGTTTCCTTCTTCATGTTTGGTAAAGCAATTCAGTTTCCAGTTCCGACTCACCTGCTTGCTTGGCTGATGGTTGTGGGTCAGGTAACCCATTTGGTGGTACCTTGGATTCAAGTTGCGGTGGGAACTGTACTACTGCCGCATCATCTGAAAACTTTGCTGGCGTATTCTCCCCTATTCTCCCTCTCAATTTCCATGCCTTCATTTGGCTGATTAGACTCTTCTAGTTGCTAAACTCTCATAAAATCAATGCAAACTCACTATCTTACTTCACTGTAGCTACAAGGACCAGAAAGACCGATATGTATTCTATCACCAAAAATTTTTAAGGTTGACTAGGGGGTACCTACCTCCCTACATCATGTGATGGATTCAAAAGCCAGTAACCCCTTGGGCTGCAACGTGGCTGACTTGAGACTGTCATATTGCGACTGCTTGGGAGCAAACAATATGTGGTTGCATATGTTTGTTAACCCAACATTAGCCAGGATAGCAATAGGGACACGAATGTAGTCCAGTAAATAGAAACCACCCACCAATCTGTACCACACGTGATGTGACTAAATAAAGCACAAGTCATTTTGTGCCAAGCCTGTTCATAGCAAATTTTACACTTACAGTCGTGGCAAAAAAAATCCAACAGCCTATTTTGGGCATTTTCAGCACTTATACAGACTCAATCCACTCGAAACAAGTTGTAGACATACTCTATAGGACTATATACCATTTTCCAGATAAATGGAACATTTCTATTTATGGCAATTTTAGTGATACTGGTGGTAATGCATCTGGATGCAAAATGGATATCTGAAAGGAGAGGATCTCAAGAGAAATGGTCATCAGCACCTGAAAGAGCTTGAAAATTAGACCTGTAAACTTCCAAAAATAGCATGCAGGTAAAGATTTCATTTGTCGGATACTATTAACAACTGCGGAATGGTACTGGCAATGTTCATGTATTGTCTTTTGATGTATGTAGTCCTTATATATCCTGCCAAAGTCAAATCAAAAGCGTGTTGCACCACTGGGTAGAGTTTGGCACTGCGGCAACTGGAATAGCAGATGGCTTCATTTGCAACACCTGTTTCATTGAAGCACTCCAGATTGTTTCTTTAACATTCAATGTTGTAGATACATTGTTTGAGGTACAATATTGGCCTCAGCAAGTCGTATTGCACTGAAAATGCAATAGACGGGCATGGCATGGCACATCATGTGCAGGTTTGAAATCCTTACCTGCGAGTTATTTTTGGAAATTTACCAGACCCTCTGATCGAGGTTCCCTCGTCATCCCCTCAGAGGGTCTGGTTACGAGACTAGGTCAAAATAGCATTTTAGATCATACCATTTGCTTGAGAATTGAGCTTGCAATGAGGGTCAGAAATCAGTCATTTTGGGCTAAAAATGGCCCAAATTGATCAAAATGCACAAAAATAGCCATTTTGCACCAGCAATTGCAAGCTCAATTCTTAATGAAATTGCATTTTTCTTGGCCTATTTCTCAAGCCCTTTCAGGTGCTGATGACCATTCCTCTTGAAATCCTCTCCTTTCAGAAATCCATTTTACATCCAGACGTATTACCACCAGTATTGCTAAAATTACCATAAATAGAAATAATCCATTTATCTGGAAAATGGTATATAGTCCTATAGCTTATGTCTACAACTTGTTTGGAGTAGATTGAGTCTGTATAAGTGCTGAAAATGCCCAAAATAGGCTGTTGCATTTTTTTTGCCATTACTTTGCATTGGGAAACATGATCAAAACAGAGTATAGTGTATACTAGTCATTCTCAGTGGTTTCTGTCGTACTGTGACTGTCACATGACTTGAACATCTTTGTTGACTATACCACAAGTGCGTAAAATTGAAAGGCTCAAAGCAAACAGAGGGTATAAAATGGTTGGAGTGGTTGGAAAGAAAGCACACCACCATGGACCGAAATGGACACCATCTGAGTCCCTTCGGTGCTGTGCAAGTGCTGTGAGAACAGAATGTGACTGAGGCAGTCCTGCAGCCTGAGTGACAATATTAATGCAGGAGGTTGTTGCATGAGTGAGTCCTGTTTTGGAGACTTGCATGGTCTAAATCCACCCAGAATTCCAGCCCATGCCAGCCCCCCTTGTCATCAGACCTGTAACTTTTCCAAAAATAGCTGGCAGGTAAAGATTTCAATTGACAGAGTGAGTTAGAAGCAGTGGAAGGTGAGTGGGAGGGTCTAGACACTCTGTAGTGGTTACATAATTCTGCCAGAGTGAGAACGAAATGGATTCGAGCTGCTGGATTAAGTTTGGCACCATGGCAGCCAAGGGGGTGTCACAAAAATATAGTGCCACATTTTTATTTAAGGGCTCTGGAGATGGACCAACCAACTGGCATGTGACCTTATCTACCATAAAAGGAAATAATGTCACACACTCTAGAGGCACCATCTCAATGTCCGACTGCTATATGTGATCTGAACGACAATGTTCAGCCAGTCCAGGTCATTGAAACAGTACTCTGATATAGCTTCATTACTTTCAAGGATCATCTGCCTGTTACATGGCTGTCATCTGGGCTCCTGGAGGCTACATCATTGACTAGTGCACCTCCACTACCAGTTATTTAATAATAGAGGCTACAGAAAGTCTCTAACCATTCTTTTGAAGAGCTAAGAAGCACATCCAGATGCAAATGAAGCTATTCTAAGGCAAAAAAATGTGACCTCCCAAAAAATTTTAAGGACCTTCACTGGATCAGAATAATCATATTTTGAGACAAAATAGACAATAAATATGTAAGAGATATTAAATAAACTTCTTATCTACCTTTCTGCAAAATATACAGGAAATAACAAATGTTACTTTTGAGAAATTGAGCACAAAATATGAAATTAAGCAGTCAAAAAATACCTTAAATACCTTTAGATAATTTGCCAATATTTAAATATTGTTTAAATACTTTTAAGGTATCTAAATTTCCTGTTTTTCACTCAAATATTTAGAAAACACTTTTATTATTTCTTTCATATTTGGCAGATAAGTAGGTAGGAAACCTGATTAATATTTTGCACATACTTTTTATCTATTTCACCCCAAAATATGCTAATTTTCACCCAGTGCTTGCAGCTGTAAGGCGACAAGCAAAATGAGAGCTTATCAGGCCACTCAAAGACTCGGAGAAACTTATAATACCAAAACTAAAGAATACAGCGGATAGCTAAGGGCTTAAATACTAAATGGCTATCTGGTCGACGAGTAAGCGTATGTGGAGTAAGGAGATAACAAGGGAAAAAGATAAGCTATCTGTGTCGCATGTTCTGCGATAAGCTATCAGAAGTTAATTTAAAAGATAGCGGATAAGGGAAATGAAAGATAGCGTGATATGACAGTAAAATGAAATAGGGTTCTGATAAGACACGTGGGATAAGGCACGTGATTCGGGAAATTCGTAACATTACCCCCCTTTTAAGATCATGGTCCCCATGATGGAGTCGTGAATTGGAACATTGGTTTGAAGGAATCAAGGATAGTTCGGTTGGATGTGATGACGATTCCTCGATTTGTAGATGTTGGTTTCGGCTTGTGAGGATGTTTCTTGTGGAAGTTATCTACTTCTTCTTCCGCATGTCGAACATTTCCGCGAGGTTCCCAGGAGTTTTCGGCATCAGAAAAACCTTTCCATTTGACCAGGTATTTGATATATCGACCCTTTTTACGACTGTCGACGATGGATTTGACTTCGAACTCTTCCTCTCCTTCGATTAAGTCGGGCGGCGGTAGTGGTTCATCAGGTTGAATGTCGAAAGAGGGTTTGGTGAAGGGTTTTAGTAACTTCTCGTTGAACACATCGTGTTTTCGTCGCCAGGTGGGGTTCTGCGGTAGTTTGAGCCGGTATGCAGCTTGTCCCACCTTTTCCGTGATTACGAAGGGTCCATACCGTAAATGATCCAATTTCTTGGCCAGTCGTTGGGTCTTGATGTTCGTTCCTTCTAGCCATACTAGGTCTCCAGGTTGGTACTCTCGAGATTCGGAGCGGTGTTTGTCGAATTGTTGTTTCATTGCAGCCTTTGCTAGGGCCAAAGCCGCTTCTGCTTCTTGTCTCGCATTGGAGAGCCGTTTAACCCATTCTGTAGCCGAAGGTACTTGATCTCTCTGTAGTTCTGTGCCGGTGTAAGGGTGATAACCATGGTCAACGAAGAAAGGCGATTGTTTCGTCATGGAATGAACTCGGTTGTTGTAACTGAATTCCATGATGGCACACCATTCGCTCCAGTTGTCTTGCAGGTAATTGACGAACAGGCAAAGGTATGCTTCTACCTCTTGGTTCGCCCTTTCCGTTTGACCGTCTGTTTCTGGGTGGTAACCCGTGGATAGGTGTCATTTGATGCCAAGTTGTTTACATATTTGATCCCATGCTTTAGCTACTGTTTGGGGTCCTCGATCCGATATTAAGATTTCTGGAAGACTGTGGTATCGGATTACCCTATCTCATACGAGATTGGCGAATCCTTCAGCGCTAAGTTCCATGTGTGTGGGTTCAACGTGTATGCGATGGCTGTGAGTGTCGGTAAAGACTTCAATTGCATTGAAGCCATTAGATTCGGGGAGGGGTCCTATCATGTCTGCTGTGACCTTGCGCCATGGTTGTTTAGGTATGTCGTGTGGGTTAAGAGGGGCGTGTAAGGGTTGTCAATCAATTTTATCTTCTTGGCATTTGATACAACCATCAACGTATCGGCGAATCATCTTCTGCATCTGGGGCCACCAATAGTTTCGCTGAATGAGTTCCTGGGTTTTGTATCTTCCTGGATGTCCGGCTAATGGGTTGTCGTGGTGGTCTTGGATGATTCGTTCACGTAGTTTGTGGTTTCTTGGCACATATATGCGGTTGTCGTAAAAGATTAGTCCGCCTGATTCTTTCCACTTCTTGTCTTTGCCTTCCAAAGCTTGTTTGGCTGAAGGATCCAGCTTTTGCAGTGGGTCCTTTAGCTCTGGTAGGTATTCTGGTGGGTCATGAATCACGACTGCTTCTAACGCCCTGAAGGTCATGGGCGCTAGCATGACGATATTTTCGTTGTCCTTGTGTCCCATGTCATGGTCTGGTCTCCTAGATAATAGATCTGCCTGTTGGTTTTGTTTGCCCAGTTTGTGATGTAAGGTGTAGTCGTAGTCTGCTAGTTCGGTGACCCAGCAGGCTTGTCGTCGATTAAGTTTCTGCGGTTGTCGGAAATATTGTAAATTCTGATGATCTGTCCAGATCTCAAAGGTTTGTCTGGCTCCTAGTACCAGGTGTCTCCATTCTGCCAAGGCTTCCATGATGGCGAGCATCTCTTTGTCATAGATCTCGTAATTTCGTTCTGTCGGTGAAAGGGCTTTAGAATGGAAGGCGACCGGGTGCCATTTCCCTTCTATCTGTTGTGAGATTACTGCACCGATTGCTCCTTCTGATGCATCTGCTTCTATTCTAAACTGTCCTTCATCTTCTGGTATACGAAGGCAGGGGGCTGTCGTAATGGTTTCCTTTAGGGTGTCAAAAGCTGTTTGCTGTTCCGCTTCCCATTTCCAGGCATCGTTTCCGGTTAACTGCGTCATGGGTTTCGCGATTTTGCTGTAGTCTTTAACAAATCTCCTGTAAAAGTTGCAGAACCCTAGAAATTGTTGCAGCTCCTTCTTGTTATTAGGAACCGGCCATTTCCGAATGCCGTTGACCTTGATGGGGTCCATTTCCACCTTGCCTTCTGAGACGATTAATCCCAGGAATTCTATTTGTTGTTTTTCGAATTTGCATTTTTCTGGTTTTAAATAAAGTTTGTGGATGGATAATACTTGACGGACGAGTTTACGGTGTTCATCTAGGTTGTTGGTGAAGATGAGTATGTCGTCAATGTAAACGAGAACCTTTCCAGTATTGATTAGGTCTTGTAAGAGTTCATTCATCATTGTTTGGAATGTGGCGGGTGAATTAGTGAGTCTGAAGAACATCACCAAGGGTTCGAACAACCCTCGATTAGTGAGGAAGGCTGCCTTCCATTCATCTCCTTCTTTGATCCGCACATTGTTGTATCCCCATCGTACGTCGAGTTTTGTGAAATATTTGGCACCTTTCAGTTTGTTCACTAGCTCTTGGATAAGGGGAAGAGGATATCGATTTTTAATGGTCATATTGTTGAGCTTTCAGTAATCCTGTACGGGTCTTAGCCTCCCGTCTTTCTTCTTGATGAAGAAGAAGGGTGAGGCCATAGGAGATTTGGAGGGTTGAACTCGTCCGGTGTGCAAATGTTCTTCGAGGAATGCGTCGAGCTCTTTTTGTTCGTCCAGGTTGAGGGGATACACTTTGCACCCTGTCGGTTCTGATCCTGGTTTTAATTCTATAGCGTGGTCCCAAGGTCGGCTTGGGGGTAGGGTATCAAATTCAGTTTTCTTGAAGACTTCTTCGAATCCCTTGTACTGTTCTGGGATCGGGTCCGTCTTCTTGTTCTTCTCGAATTCCTCCGCTAATGCATTGGCGATGGACTGATGAGCTCGCACGAAGGCTTTGTTCCTTCACACGTCACGAGACAGTTTTGGGTATTTCATCCAGATCCTGTCCCCTTCTTTGATGTCTTCTGGTTCTGGTTCTATGTGTCCGCATGCCGAGGGGCATCTGGTGAAATGTACGGATCCAGTATCCCAGTTAACTTCCGGGTTGTGGAAGCTTAGCCATTCGTGTCCCAGGAATACGTCTGACCGTCCCAGATTGGTGACCGCGAATTTTCGGATTTCCGAGTGTCCCTCTATGATCATTTTCATCTCCGTGTAGTGTGTGATTTTCCCGTTATTGTTTTCCGTGCCGTCTGTGTTATATGCCGAAATTGGGTGTTCCCATTTATGCAGGGACAGCCCTTTTTCTTTTGCAAATCGTTGACTGATGCAGCTGCCCGTACAGCCGCTATCGAGAAGCGCTTGTGTTTGATACTTGATTCCCTTTTCTAGATCCTGGAGTTCTATCTGAATATTTAACTCCCGATCCGTCTTCATGGTTCTGAAGACGAATCGTTTTGGTTCGTGGAGGTCTTCTAGCCAGTCTAGAGCTTCGTTGGTTGGAATGTTTAGCAACTGTTTAACGAGGTGTGGGTTTACTTCTCGCTGTTTTTGATCATGTACCCATTGCTTTAGTGTTCCTATTCCTGCTTCAGCGGCTAAGTCTCGTAGTCGTGATAGAACCCATAAGGAGGAGAAAGGCTTTGGCTTCTTTTGTTCCGATGGTTGTTCCTGGAAGTGACCTGAAGAAGGAAGATTGGGTTCTTCGTCTTCGACTTCTTCGATCGTTGTCTTTCATTTATTTTCCGTTTTGACGCTGGACTCTTTTGTATGTGAAAAAGATGTATTCCTATTGTACAATGCCTCGGGGCATGTCTGACAAGAAACGTGTGCATAAGAGTCCTGAACTGGGGATGACGAAGTTGCGTCTGCTTCGCTCCCATCTAAAAACCCGCAGCCTTCTTCAGCTGTTCTTTTTCTTCGTCCGTAATCTGTGTGAAGTTGATGGTTTCTAGTGTGCATGTGGTGAAAGGTCTCTTGGGCAGAGGTTTGAGATGACAATATCGGCCGGGATGTTTGTTGTGGCAATCCGGACACTCCCCTCTACAGTCTTGAGAGAGGTGACGTCCCATTTTTTTGCAATGTCAGCATTCAAGCAGTCGTTTGGTTCGCCCTGCATCGATGTCCATGGGTTGTCCTTGTCCTCCATATGTTTGAGCTGGTGTGTAATGTTCTGACGTGGTGTGGGTAGGTCGTTGTGGTGGTGCGTGTTGTCGAGGTGGTATAGGCTTTCCAGTATGAAAGGCGCTGAATCTCGTTTTTTCTTCTTCAAGTGCCATTTCTATGTTGTACAGCCTTTGTTTCACCGCGTCATATTGGCTTGGAATGGGTATTCCTCCTCGATATAGTTCTCTGGTGATCTCGTGTCGCACTTGGTTTTTAAGGAGATCGATGAGTACATTGTCCAATTTGCGATATCCCGCAGTCGCTGCTTTGAGTTCGAACCTAGTGAAATACTCTGTTAAAGAGTCTTTTCCTTGTCGAAGTTGTCTGAGCTCGTTGGCAGCGTTTATCTGTAGGTTTGGATCTTCAAAGGAGTTTTTTAGTTCTGTAATGAATGTGCCATAGTCTTCGGTGTTTAGAGTTCCGTTGTAAAAATTGTCCACTTTCCAATTTCGGAGCCAGTCCGAAGCGACACATGATGTTCCGTCTTCCGTACCTAGGTAAGAGATGACGAACCAGATTTTCTGGCTGTCCATTTGGAAGTCCTTTTCATTGGCTTGAAGATAGGTGTCGACTGCTAGGAAGAATCCTTCCCATTTTGCTTTATCACCTGTGAACCTAGGTGGTTTTGCAATTTTGATTTTTGCAGTTGACGAAGTGTTTACGGAGGGTGGAGCTGGCGGGGTGTAGCCGACAGGGAATGCATCTGGTTCTATGAGGACGGTTCCCGTTCCTTCTTGTCGTAACAGAATGGTACCCATCATTCCTACTGTTGATTCAAATATTCGGACTATCTCTCCTATCGGTGTGTGTCTGGTGGCATTGCTATGGACTTCGTAGATCCTGTCTGTTAGCGTATTTCCTCAAACCCTGGCGAAATATTTTTTTGTTGTTTGCCTCCTGACATATAGGGTGAGCTCGGCAATTACTCGGGCATCCGGTTGTCCTGCTGGTGGGAAGTAATAGGGTGGTTTTGTGGTGTCAATTTCGATAGGGACTGAGGTTGATGTGGATGCGTCCATGTCCATCATGTTTTAAATCGCACTTTTAAAGCTGATTTGGTGGGTGTTAAGGTTCTGTGTTGCGGAATGGAGATAGGTGTTTCTTCGACTGGTAGTTCTCGAAGCGAAGGTCGTGGAGTTTCTGGCTCTGGGGATTGAGGTGGAGTGAAGAAGCTTTCTTCGAAGGGTACTGGAATGTCTTCTGGGTCCTCAGAGAAAGTGTCAAGAAACTGGTATTCTTCTACTGCTTCTTCAAGAAATTCAGTTGAGATAACAATGTCTTTTGGTTCGAAAGTTTTTCTGTCTGAGTCGTATCGAATTTCTGGGATGTATCCGACGTATACGTTACGATAAATGTGGTATGATCCGTCGGGTTGTGCGTGAGTTACAAAGTGGTTTGGTCCGTATATGTTATTGACGTATCGTGTTAAGTCAATCGGAGCTGACACTGGCGTCCCTTGTCTCGTTAGACGGAGTGGTGTGGATGTACTGGGTGTAGACGTGGCTGCGGTCGTGTTGTCTGATAGTGTTGTATATGGCTCTGAGGGTTTCTTCGACTGCAACTGGGTCTCTTTCTTCGATTAGTTCTTGTTGTAAGATGAAGCCGAAGAAGTCTCTTTCGTCGTCGGTTAAGATTTCTAGTGACCACAGTAAGTCGGCTGAGTGAATGTAGTGTGATTCTTTTTCGAGAGCTGCTCTGAGCGCGCCCCAAATTTTCAAATAGTCTGTATTTGGCATGCTAAAATGTCGGCAAGTGGTTATAAACCAGTCTTCCAACTGTGCTTGTGCTAGATTTGCTACTCTCGTCTGAGTCTGAGCGAGCGCCTGGGCGTCTCCTCGTCTGATTGTCGTTTGTGTTTGTTGCGCCGTGCTGGCGTCTTCGTGGTGCTGCGCTGAAATGTTTCTAACTCCGCTGCGAGGAGTTTGCCTTCTTCTGACTGATATGGTTCTGACCACGCTGCGGTGTTGAACCCAAAGCTTATGTCCGTATTGATTCCTTTGTCTGTGCTGTTGTTGTCTGTGCTGATCCCG
>QLOY01007346.1:0-21982 GCA_003313965.1 Megacollybia marginata
TTTATGCGGTTTGGTCTGAGCCAAATTTTCATGGTACTCAAGTTCTATACATCAAGTTGTCTCGTCAACTTATTCTTCACAGATAAGATTACGGATAGTCCCTTATTCTTCTGGCCTGTACACGTACGCTTCTCCCGCCCCCCTCCTTCCCTCCTATTCAACCGCGTTGACAGGGCTGGGCATACGACGTCCTAATCGGCGGTCTCTATCCTACCCAACTACCAGAATGGGACTACGACCTCCACGGTAAAACCCTCGAACTCGCATGTCCCGTTACGCAAGCCAATGCTTTGTTGAAAAGGGTTCGGGAGTTGTTTGATGAAGCGGAGAAGGAGGGGAAACCCGTAACGGCTACGTATCGGAGGTGAGTGATCGGGATATACGTTGGTGGTATGAATATTTATGAGCGTCTGGTGGACAGTGGGATTAATATCAAGGTACGTTGGTTTTCTGATCAGGTGGATGGATGAACTGAATATCATTAGTTCGGTAAACCCTTTGATAGCTTCCTTGGTCAGACCACCGAGCGTACTACGAACAACGCCTCTGCGGATTGGTCAAAGGTAAGTTATGTCTGTCATTTTATTACAGCTTCCTGACTTTGCGGAGGGTGCTATCATGTTCGATTTTCCATCCTTCGTCCCGACTACCGGGAACCATCACAGATACAATGAGGAATGGTATGTTTTTTTATCGTTATATGAATGCCCATTTACTTGATTGATTGATTTCAGGTATGATAACTTGGCTACGACACTCATAAAAGAGGTACAGAATTCTGTCCGATGAGTTTACAAATGCTTCCCTTATCATTTAGTTCCCGGTCCGCCCACATTGGACGAAGAACACCCGAAGCGTATTTACTCGGGCGGTTAAAAATCTCGACCAGGATGTACGTTCCTTTCCCTTTTCTTAGCTAGTATTTAAGCTTAACGTTGCATGATAGAGCTTGGCAAGATTTGCGAAGGTGCGGGAACAGTTTGATCCAGATGGGATTTTTAAGAGTGTTGTTGGCGAGATTATCGGTGTCTGCTGAGCGCCGTTCTGTGTGTATAGCCTTTGTTTTTTCTTCCCCAAAGTCCCGATACCCCACCACAGTGAGAACTTGAAAGTTGTTATGAGCGGCGCAGCGTAGCAACACGCTATTTGCACAGTTTGGTGGTTACTAGCTGCGAAGCACTTCCAGAGCTTCCCAATCTTTCTCCGAGGATGTAGGCCATTGGCTGTCGGACTGCAATCCTTGCAGTGTCTTACTCCTCGCAAATTATGCATTACAGCGATACAGGTCGTCGCCCATGGGTGAAGCATTTTTTTCACTTTCCAACAAGAGGTTACCTACCTGCCACACAAGGTTTTGACGGAACGTTGTGGGGTGCATTGAACATCCGCGTCGTTGATTGCCAAACTGCAGAACCAAACCGACTGAAACTGATGGTAGTTCTGATTTCCTTCAACTGGTACGTCCCTTAAACATGTGGATTTCCAGGGTTGGCCTAGTTTCACGCAACTTTGTGAGGGAATTTAATAGCAATCCATTATGTGTGTGCGCCGCATTCCGGAAGACTTGCTGCATGTGTATCATCTTGGCAAATGATATTTCTACTGTCTTGTCGGACGTAGAATGCAAGTAATTATCCTTCTCGTGTTCAGTAGTGTCACATCTGTAGGTTTTTCCCCGCAGCCGGATATTGCAGGAAGCGCATGGGAGAGCGTTATGCGGCGCCCGGTGACTGGAGTAGTCCAATCAGAAAATAACCAAGCATTCGGAGTGTTCACGTACTGGAAAAGATGGACAGGTGCTGGAGTTGAACATCATCTGTTCTAGTTCCGAGATGGCGTCGACGTTGCTCCCACCTCAATACTCAGCCCCTCCGATAGAAATGGCAATTGGATAAGATGGCAAGTATCCTTGATAATGGATACGTGCTGTTGTTCACATTCACCGGTTTCTATTATTCTGGCCGCTTTGCATTAACAACGCAGAGGCAAAATCGGAGCAAAATCGGGGTCCAGCTTGGACTCTGAAGGAGAAACTCTCCAGTGGTAGAGGCGAAACTGGGGCTCGCAGAGAACCACATGACTAGTCAGAGGTAGAGTTGTCGCGATGAGTATACGCCGGCCAACATTTGAGTAGAATGCAGTAGATCCGGGTCAGATGCACAGATGACACCCATTTTTCCGCCGTATCACAATGGCGATATCGAAGCAAAGTGATCGTAGCTCGAGTCCCGACCACTTATTGACTGGCTGATGAAAGCAGTATATCCGTCGATCGGGGATACCTATTTTTCGCCGCATCTGACAGACAAGGAAACACAGGCCAAATCGCACTGGTCAAGGAGGTCTGCGTAGTTGAAGGGCAGAATCTTAGTTCTACCTTCGGGTGCAGTACCACCAGGATGACAGAGTGGCACCGCGGGCCGACATGTATTATCTTCCTTCTGTACGTCTTGAACTAACTGTTTGTAGCTCCCGAAACACTTTGTAATACCTGCGGACTAGTCTATGCCAAATTGGTATGGCTTCCTTCATCTTCTTCTCATCAATGTCTATTGCGTCGCAGAAACATGCTGTGGATCATCTGAGCGATAAACTGCATGTTCAATCTTACGAATATAGTATAAGGCCATTCCGGAACAGCTTGATAGGCAGTTCAAGCCTAGGATTCGGGGGCCGGCTTGGGCTGCAGACCCAGAGTTACATGCACCAATATAGCGCGAACTGCTGTATCCACAAACTACCTTGCCTACTACCTGATGGAGTATATATGTAGTGAACGAAGTAGAAGTTCCGAGTCAATCATAACGCCCTAGCATCATCTTTAAGATGTGGATCACTATCAATTTCAAATCATGAACTTGCCAGTGAACGATAAACCCCTGATTACTAGTTCAGCTCGATCTCTCACTGGGTATTCGGGCGTCTATAAAGCGTCAATGCTAAAACTAGTTTTTTTAGGATGATTCCGTGATATGAGACAGCAATGAGTCGGACGCTTACACTTTCCAAGGTCGAGCACTTGGGGGTTCAGAAGTCTATATCGATACGTATACTACAGTGCAACATGAGAGCTAAGATGGAAAGCATGAAGTCTATCTTAAGTGGAAGCAGTCTATCCGAATAGAATAAACGAGCGGAGAGATCAGTTATATAATGCCATGGGTGCAGATCCGCAATGAGTCCGTTGCCAAGCAGGCAGAATTCAATGAAAGAGACAAATAATCCTACTCTCTTTTCAGACTCCTTCTCAAGGCAAACACTCTTTCGCCGTCTTGTGTCCCTGTCATTTCTTGCAGACCTTGGAGACCTTGCAAAGATCCTACAGGGAACGACTTGGAAACGGCGATGTAGATTTCGAGACCGTCACCGACCTGTACATAGTGATTCAATACGTTACCTCATACAAGCGGATAAACGGAAGCAAACCTCGACATGTCTTTCAGTTGCATGGGTAAAAGAATCAATCACGAGTCCAAGGACCTTCTGGAGGGATAAATGAACCGGCTGAGCAGCTCCGGACGAAGGTTTTTGATTTCTATAGTAGATCTGTGTGATGCAATTGAGTTAAATGCCAAGAGTGAAACGAAAGGAAAGAAGCGTGTATATTTAGCTCGGGAAAGCATCGGATTTCGAAAGTGGAGAGACGCATACCTGGTTATCCAAGAACGGTTGAACTAGTGCTTGTGCAGAGCCGGCAGAACGGCAAGCTTGACGTTCATATGAGCCTACAGGGTCGAAGGAATAGACCGCTCCAGTACCTAATCGTCGAAATGGATAAATTTTTATAATGAGGTGAAATTGCCATTAGGCGTACCATCTTCTTCGATTCCTCCGAGGAGAATGAACACATAGTACGGAAAGAATCTACGGGCATAGAGCATAGTGTGGATGAGATGAGCGATAGCTTGTATCGGCATATCCTTTGAATGTGCACGTCGATACCACTGGAAGAAACATCGGATGAGGACAATATGAAGTAAGACAGAGACGAGCATACTTCGAGACGCTGTCTGACTTTCTTGATGAACATGTTACCATCCGCTGCAAACCCGTTTACCGCGAGAATGGCTTGATCGGTGCTGTACAAATCTGTCAACCGTCTGTCAACTAGCCGTTTCCACTTACAGTCTGAAGACTCTGGGGGCGTATCGTGCCTGCGTATCATAGCTATCCGTTTTGCTGGTATCACCCGCAATAACGCTGAAATTTGCACCGGCGATGGCCAGAATGGTACCCCCATTATTACTGTAGGGATTTAGTTGGCGTTGCTGGGAAGAGCGTCCGAGAGAGATAGTGTCAGGCATGGAAATTGTCGGTCAGCGGTGAGCGGAGGGTAGAGCAATAGAAAGAGAGAAAGTGGCCGGCAACAGCTCCTGATATTTGTAGGTAGCATAACGTAACTGTACGTGAGAATCGAGCTCCGAGCTTTCGCCCTAGTCCTGAAATACCGTGCAATCTTCCTGAGAGTGAAATCAACACAACACAGATCTTATCATCACTCGCGAAGGAGATATCAACACGCTTTGAAGAGGCTGTCTGTAAAGGTCTAGCGCTCCTTGCTTCTCGCACCGATAACTATCCGAACTGTAGCGTAACTCCAAATATGACGCGCCTTACAACACCGACAAGCTGTTTTTATTATTGCGAACCAGATAATGGTCTCCGGATGGCAAGTTATTGATAGTCAGCTAGGCAGAATAGTTCAATTTCTGTGACTTGTCGCCGTCGACTTATACGGTGACCTTCTCTCTCTATGGAGTCGCATGAACTTGATGCCAGGCCGCTCTAGCCAAACTCCCTGTTCCAAGCCACACTTCGAGTTCGGAGGCGCTCTTCTCACCAATTGAGTCCTCTGTAAAACGATTGTGCCCTCCTCACACGTACAATGCATGTGCCTTGTGAATTCTCGTACCTTTCCATCTTTCCTACCGAGTGTGGAAAGTCATTAGCCTTACTTGGCAATACGTCCGTCACGGTCGTCAGCTCGTCAGCGCGTCAGCTCTCGCATTCCTGTCTAGAACACCTTATCATGTTCGGGCAACGGCCTTGCGGAAAAATGAGATGCAGTGGTCTATGTGATGGTATAAAATTCGTGCTTAATGAATCATGTTTTGTTCGTCCGCAATGATGCCTTCTGGGAAATGAAACGAAACGACTTCCAAATATAGAAACATGTGGCAGTGACGCATATGCAACGCATATGTATGTTGGCTCCAAAGCTCCAAGGAGTACACTACCCACTTCCTGCTCCAATTTCCACATTCCGAAAGCCAGAGACCATGGCGTTCCAGCTTGCTCCAGAATACGGAGAAATTTCGGCGCATTTGGATAGTCAGTTTCGGAGTAACTTGTTTTGCGGTGCTTCGGGACGCGGTCCGGGAAACTTCTTGATATTCGGCTTACACGGTGGTTGTCCAGTCTATCTCAATTCTGTAAATTCGAAAATCGGTGGGTGGAACTTCTGTATATCCCTCAGAGTGGATCAATCTCTCAATGTCAATGTGTATATCTTGTTTGCCGAGCATCGATTTGGCTGGTGACTGCAGACGTAAACTGTGCGTCTTCCGCTGGGGGGCGACGCTTCTCGATGACAACCTTCCTGGCTTGAGACGTGTGCAGCACGAGCAGATTGTATGCTTGCTTCGTGTAGCGCGGGCTCCCGGCCGTTCCTTAATGGGACCTTGTGTTGGGTATCTCCATCCTTCCTTCCTTCCTCAGGATTTCGAAGATAAGGAACCGAGATTGAATGTTCCTGGATACAGTGTATCTGCATAGAGTCAAGGTCGTATGCGTATGAAGGCTGAATGAAGGCTGAAGGCATGATATGCACCTATGTCGCTGTTTATGCAATTCTTCAACAATTCTTTGTAATTTCAGTTGACACGTTGCAACCATGGCTCGTTCTCATGCTCTATTTTGCTCCCAACGCTGTACACAGGTGCCTACATGTGCCGAAAAAAATCCACACATTCAGATGAACGTCAGTGTGCCACTTTTATCTATATTTATCTGTGTTGGTTCCTGAGACGTTAGTCCAAGAGTCTGAGGTGCAGCCTGGTCACAAGTAGCAAAAGATGTACTCGACTGAATTAGAAGATTATAAGATTTCACAGCGGTTCAACCAAAGAGCGGCACAAGTTACTTACCATGGGATACAAGCCACTTTAAGAGCGGTGTGAGACCTCCGAGGGGAAACGAAGACTACTGAAGATCGCCGCGTGGTTAGCAGAAGTCGAAAGCAATTGACCCATGATCACAAACCCGAGTATACTACAGCTCGACGCCAACGTTTGCCTACTTGTAGACCTTCGGCTTCCGCTACATGGACTAGTAAGATTCTAATCAGATTGTCGAACGTTTCAATGATGTATACTTATTTCCTGGACTGGCATGATTCTAATCAGGCTGTCGAGATGGCCTTTTACGACCTTATATTCACCAAATGATCTACCATACTTCGTGAAATGTCCAACATCAATAAACCCTTACTTGGAGCTCGAGGTATACCTACTGTACCGGAATCTACAAAGTCCGAAAAAATAAAAACTGAAAGTTCGTGGACCTCCAGACTTCGTTCAGGCCGAAGTCGAGGTAGCATTCCCTGCAGAAGTCGTAGATGTAGACACAGAGCTCGACGAGCTGCTGCTGGACGAGCTGCCGTAGGAAGAGCTGTTAGAGGATGTGGAGTTCGACGAAACCTTGGCAGCTTGTTTAGCAGCATCCTTGACCTTACCGGTCGACGCAGGAGACGTCGAACTGTTCCAGTTGTTGCCGGTTGGAACGACAGTGCTGTTGCCAACATCGCTGCCGGTGAAGCCAAGGTCACCTGTACTAAGTGATCCGTCGGAGTTTACGATCTTGCCGAGGAGACCGGCAATGTTGGAATCGAAACCGACTTGTTTCTCGCTTTTGCGGACGACGGTTTTGCTGAACTGTTCTATTCCGGATTGGAACTGTTCAAGAACGACGGTCTGTGTTTCGACTTCACAGACTTGTTCCGAGATGATTCTGATCAAAAGTGAGCAGTCATAGGCGATAAGTAGCAGAGTATTCACCGCTTAGCAACTTCCTGCAGGATGACGAGCTTTTGTTGGATAACTTCCACTGAAAGACTTTGGCAAACTGTCTCCTGCTGCTGTTCCACAACGATCTGTGTACTTTGCGATCCGTCAAAGTTATTGACACCATAGAAGTTGTCAAATCCAGAAAGAGACGGGATTCCGAGATCATTGAAAGAGGGAGCTGATTGGGAGCTTGGAGCTGCTGGAGCAGAAGACGGTGCGGAGGATGCAACAGGGGATGCAAGCACTCGAGAAATCAGAACAAGAGGAACAAGGACGTTTGTGAACATTGTGACTGGCACCGAATGAGCGACCAAGAAGATCAAAAGGGTCTGTACATAAATCAGATATATCCGCTGAGAGAGAATGGTACTGACTCTGTTAATGAATGTAAAAGAAGAAAAGACACCGGTTCCGAAGGTGAACGAATGAACGAAGGTCGCAAAAAGGCGAGGCACCCGGCCAAATTCACGAATAAAGGAAGTCGAAGTGAGAGAAAGTGAAGCGTCGCAACCCAGAGTCTCTTTCTTAAATGCGAAACCAGGATCCGGGTCGGATAGTCCCGAGAAGACCGACCGATCATGAATTATCAGGGTTGCCTAGGATGCGGCGCTTAGCAAAAGATTGCAAAGGTGATGAAGTGATGAATGATACGAACCACGAAGGTGGAAACAGCGAACAACTGATTTCGAAGCCTGAAAAAGGCAGCAATAGCGACCTACTGCAATCCAAACCACAGCTATCCCTTTCACCACATAACGCAGTCTTGAGGCACACGAATATTGTCGAAATAACGGGATATTGCCTAGCCAACAGAATATCATTTCCAAGCTTCCATTCTGATTCGGCCGGGCAGAATACGCGACTGGTTGATCAGGAGGCTCGATCTAACTAGCGACGGCCAATTGTTTTTGATGAATGTTGCGATGCCAAGAAGTGATTATGTACAATACCAAATTCTGGGAATTCTGGGCGCTTCAAGCATCTTCAAGCATATGTACGCAAGCCTGCCGCGGGGTTAGAATTCAGAGATATTCTAAAAACAGATCAATGTTTGCGTTTACTCTACCGCAGAACGCATGCAGATTGCTCTCACCTTTCATGCAGTGTTTATCGGACGTGCGGTAATAGTATCATCTGTCAGTGTGCGTTGAAGACATCAAGCAACCCGCCGCGCGTCCGAGTCGTTACTTACGATCCCTACAGCAATACTCCCAGATGCGGTATACTTCCCGACACACTACCGGTTGCCTTTTACGAAATTGAGCATGCCTTAACCAAAACGTATTGACCAGGTTTCAAATGCGAACAGCACGTCTGCTCAGTGTCAAATACAACGATGTAGATTGCGTAGGGTTCACCATACAATGCAGAAGATACAGTTGGAACATGCAACATACAGCATCAGTGTTTCACATCTCACCGCACTCTGCCGCAGAGCATCAGTTGTTAGAGATCCTCCAATGAACAGCATACCTGTGATTTTAACCGCTAGCTTCGGCCTATTATTAGCGCCAGTGGGCGTATGCTCAATCCGCCGTAGTGTGAGCATGCCGTCAATCACTCGCCCAAAGACGACGTGTTTTCCATCCAAAAAGTCACACTTGTCTGTTGTGATAAAGAACTAGATCGTCTCATCAAATGGAAGTGGCGATGGACAACAAATGAAGATCACCTGACATCCGTTGCTATTTGGGCCAGAGTTTGCCTGGAATTAGGTCAGAGTTGTACCACATGCGATTCATACATACCATGGAAAGTAAGCCTGGGCCTGTATGCTTTTCGATGAAGTTTTCGTCCTGATCAATGTGGTGTGAGCACAGGCCAGGGAAGAAAGTGGCATACCGGAAATTTGTCTCCATAAATCGAGAAGGAGCCAGTGCCATCTCCTTTCAAAAAGTCACCACCTGCACAAGCAATGATCTTCGAAGACAGTAGAATGAATCTATATACCTTGGCACATGAAATTTGGCACTCTGAGCGGGCGGGCAAACGATGAGCGGGAAACTAGAGCGATAAAATAATCTTACACTCTGCCAATAGCCAATAGCCGATCAATCCGTTGCCAAGCATGTAAGACTTACCTGTGAAATACGGAATTCTTGTACCCTTGAGGTCGTGTATTCACTCTGACAGAGCGTGTGATGACGAGTTGCACATCCCAGCGTGAATCATACCTGAATTCCCCGGTACAGAGCTGCCTGAAGTTTTCGGCGGTCCTGTTACCCAAAATCAATACTAGCGAATTTACCAGCAACATTCCGGAACAGACTTGGGTACAATATCACTAAAAAGCTCCATTTTGATTCTACCAGCTGGGGTTTCACCGATATTGATGTCCATGAACACAATTGGACGCGTTGCGGACGACATGCTCGCGATTGGAGAAAGCAAACTAGTTTGCTAGGCACGTGGTTGTGACTGTGACGCGAATGCTCAGAAGCACGTGAACACACAACTCCCGCGTACGCTTATTCTGCTGTTCTGAACACGCGTTCACCCACCGATATGTTGATTCCCAAAGTTTTAGATGATTTCATTGGCCGATGTGTCAGAAATTTTTGGGCAAAAACACGTAATCAATAATTGGCGGTTCCTATGCCTGGGCTACTTAGTCATGGTATGTTAATTCATTCGTTTCCTGATAGATTTAATTTAAGTAGAAGTCTCAATAACGTCATAAAAAGAAAGAAAAAAAGTAGAAAGCTACACTACAGATAGAAGAGGTTACACCCGACGTGCCAAGTGAGTCAATGTTCTTTTTCTGTAGGTAAATCTGTTTGATTGAAGTACTGCGCGATAGTCAAGTTCTTACTAGGGTTTTTCAGGGACTGAGCAATTTTCTTCATCAAGGACGTAGACTCAGATTTTGTGGCTTCCGACCGTGATGATGAAGACTCGGATCTGCTAGCAGTTGTCGTCGATGCGGGTAACTTCTGCGATGGTGTGGGTTTCGGGGAAGGAACTTGTCCTTCATTCCCATAACGTGACTGAAGAGTAGCTAGTGCAGCAGCATAGTCTTTTGGTGGAGGTTTTTGGATGAGGGGTGTCGTAGAGGCTACGGTTCCGACGTATGACGGCAGAGAGCTCGTAGAGTCCGCAGTGTTCTGTGTCGTCCCCATGATAGGTGCTGGCGAATACTGATCATGGAATCCATGGATGAGAATTTATATGGTCACAGCTATGCGTCCAGCGGTTATCCATTATGACTCATATTATAAGCGCGTTAGGGTTACGGGCTGGGATCAGCTGATCGATTGACCACCGACGACGTAGCACGTGGCAATCTTGATCACGATCCACCAACTGCGCAACCGCTGCGTATCAAATGTCGCTTGCGGACAGTGCCCACAACGCGAATAGCGCGTTTAAAAATGTACCAGTCATGTATGATCCCTCACCAATCCCGATCTCTACGACTTGACTCTGTTTTACAAGTGATTTATCAGCGTTATCAAACCCCGATACCGATAACCGTTTGGCCCTTGCTGAACGGATTAGAGATGCTTGTATCAACGTAGGATTTTTCTACGGTAAGAGATTATCTCTCGGAGCTATTAAGACTCAAAGAACCTGGACAGTGAGCAATCACGAAATACCGGACGCAATCATTCAGCGAACGCTAACCTATATGAAAGAATTCTTCCTTCTTCCGTTGGAATCTAAAATGACCGTAAGACATCTCTATCAAGTCCATTACCTTCGTAAAACTATACCGTTCAGCTGGAAAACAAGAAATTTGCCAACTTGATGGGATACTCGCCTCTTCTTAGTGGGAACAACGATCCGAATAATAATGGCGATCTCCAGGAAGGTTTCGAATTTGGATGGGAGGAAATCTCTTCAGAACCTCCTAATAGTCATCTTAGCTGCGATACCGCCAACCACACAATCCCGCAGGGAAATGTCTGGCCACAGGACCTTCCGCAGTTCCGTCAATCTGCGCTAGAATACTAGTAAGTATTCTATCTAGCTCGTAAATACTTTGCGAGTCTTCCTTTCTCTTTGCGCCGCAGTCACGCAGCAGTTCAATTAGGCAAAAAACTTTTCCCTCTATTTGCATTGGCGCTTAACTTGCCGGAATCTTTTTTCGACGACAAGGTGAGCTTGGATGATTACATCCCATCCCCGATGTGCTTACTGAAGAACAACAAAGACGCAACATTCAGCAGCTCTGATGCGGTTACTACATTATCCCCCGCAAACGGGACCCGTAGACAATCGCGTGATTGGAATTGGAGCACATACAGAGTCGAGTTTCTTTTTTACTCGCTTGGATCTGGAATGTTGATATGTTATACAGCTGGGAAGTAAGAACACAAGTTTCGCATTCTTCTTTTCTTGTTACTCTATTGTTGTAGTGTTTTACCATTCTCTGGCAAGAGCCAGATATTCAAGCTTTGCAAGTTTTGAACTCGAAGAAAGAATGGATTGATGCGCCGCCGATTCCAGGTTCGTCATCCGACACTCTAGCCAATCTGACTCACAATCCCAGGAACATTGGTCATTAAGTTAGGATGGATTTCTGATTGTTATTTTCCGTATTCTGACTACTTTTTGTTAGTTTGGGTGACCAGTTTGCTAGATGGACCAGTGAGTGTACTCGTCGATTCTGATCCCCGTCAAATGACGCTATATTAGACGATATATTCAAATCTACGGTTCATCGTGCAATCAATCGAAGTGGTGTGGAACGATACTCAATCCCACTTTTCTTTGGTACGGACTGGGATGTAAAGCTCGAGGTGAGCCGCGGCGTTCATCAGATTGGGCCTGATCATTGTGACTTCAGCCAATTCCTGGTTGTGTGTCAGACGATAGACCGTTCAAATATGAAGTTATCACTGCTGGAGAATATGTGAAGAAGAGATTACAAGATACATACGGCCACTAAAATCCTTGTTCCTGTATACGGCCTTGAGGAGTACTTCTGCTTATGTATTGTAGTTCACGCAATCGTGGACTTTAGGTTCCCCATGGCGCTTCGACTGACAGAAAAAGAAGTTCGATTGTTAGATGATCAACAGACATCCGTATCCGTAATTGCTCAGAGCTTTCCCTTCAGGTCCTCCCAAACTCTCTCGATCTCTTCCTTCTCCATCCTCTGACTCGGCCATCCAATACCCAATCCTTCCCCTTCGTTCGGTTTGGGAATCACATGAAAGTGAACGTGTTCTACTTCCTGATGCGCAAGACGGCCGTTGTTCTGCAGGATATTATACTGCACACCATCCTCGGCGCCTAAAGCCAATGCAATCTTTTTGGCGACGGGCAAGACGTCAGCGAGGTGTTCGTCAGGAAGCTCATGCATCTTTACAGCATGATACTTTGGCACAACCAACGCGTGGCCTCGCGCGAGTGGGCCGATGTCAAGAAAAGAGAACGTGAGGGGAGTTTCAATTAGTTTGTATGATGGGATAGATGCATCTAGTATCTTGCAGAACAGACAGCTTTGAGTTCTTGTAGTTCGATAGGGTCAGCTCATCTTGGAGTAAGAGATGCGTACCGAGCTGCCATGATGGCGAGAGTCAAATTGCGTTAATCAAATCACATGACTTTGACGTTAACATAAGGCGTAATTCCGCCTGGCTCGAGGTCAAATCGCGTCAACAAGGGTCAACACAAATCAACAGGTTGCCTCTCGATTCACCTGCATGAGCGCGTCTTAGACTTTGGCAGACTCTTTGCATGATTGCAACCGTCAGATCATCATCTTGGATTCTTGCACAGCTATGGTCTGCGGGAACGGCCGGTCACCGGTACTCACTCTGTGACGAACCTCCTGAACTACGAGTTTGACAGGCTCCTATCTGTGCCTCTTCTTCTTGTATTGCTTTCGCAATGGAATCCGTCAATGAACAACCACCTCAATTCCAGCCGGCAAAGTTTGTGGACTTGGTTTCGATAGATGCAAGCAAAATCGTGAAAGTCAGCTTGTACCCCAAACTCGCAGAGATCACGAGGGTCTACACGTTGTCGGTCAAGACTGGACTTAACCAGCTCAACATTTTAGGCTTGCCAGATGCCTTGGACGAACAGAGTGTTAGGTAGACCAGTCCCAAAGTCCATCTCGTCGTCTGACCACTTACGAAGGGTGGAGGGCCACGGACCTGCGACAATCCATGAAGTAACAGTTACAAAAGTACCTCCGGAGCCTACACCGACCACGTCCGAAGTCCTCGACGCCTTACTAGAGAAGCAAGAAGCCGCAAACAGGGCTCGTGATAGAGCTAACAAGGCTTTATCCTCGCTCGAGAGATATTTGACTACCATCAATTCCCAAGCTAACAAACCGTCCGAGCTCAAGGATACGATGTCGGAGTATAACGACACAGCAACACTGTGGGATACCACAGTCTACAAACTAGGAAAGGAACTGCAGCAATTGGAGAAAGAGATCAAGGAGGAAAAAGAGAAGCTTGCGGGGCCAAAGACAAACGAGAAGTTGGGTGTACAAGCCTCTATCGGGCTTTTTGCTAATAGTGAGGCTGAATTGGAGATCATTCTCTCCTATGGTACGCTCGATCACTTTGTATATGCTCGCAACAGTTTAAACAATTTTTAGCTGTCACCGACGCCGGTTGGCTCGCTGCATATGACATTCGTGCAGATATGGATTCTAAAGAGCCACCCATCACGTTGACTTACAAAGCAATTATCACTCAAAACACGGGTGAAGTAAGGATTCCGCTCCTTCGTCCTTGGTCATTAAATAACGTTGTAGGAATGGAAAGACATACCCCTTACACTGGAAACTTCCAACCCCTCGTTTGGCATCGGTGTTCCTAACTTGAAACCTTGGTATCTTAGCTTTCGAGAGCGACCAGGTTCAGGAATGATGAGACATAACAAGGGGGTTGGGAGTTCGATGTTCCAGTCGAGGAGCAGGTCAGCATTTGCTATTAGTAGCGGTCCGGATGACCTGATGGGCGCCCCGGGAGGCGTACCTAGTCCTCTGCAGGAGAGAGAACTCACTGTGTCGTCGAAAGGAAATATCAACGCAACCTTCAGTGTTCCGGGCATTGTTACTATACCCAGTGACGGTGCGTCTCACAGCTTTACCATCGTCAAATTGTCATTGGACGCGGGAATGTCTTGGGTTTCTGTCCCAAAGCACGATGCACGAGTTCATTTGAACGTGAGCAATGTCATATTATACGCAGAAACGAGTATTCAGACATTTCCTAGGCCAAAATTCACAATTCGTCGGAGTATACCTTTCTGCCAGGTGCAGGAAGTATCTATGTCGACGGCAGCTTTGTCGCTCGATCCGATGTGCCGGCCGTCAGTCCGCAGGAAAGTTTTGATTGTGGTCTTGGGTATGATTCCTTCACAAGTGTCCGCACATCTCATTGATCATCGCTAGCCTGGACCCCTCGATCAAAATCACATACCATCCCCTTAGCAAAAAACGAACGGAAAGCGGCTTCTATAGCAAAACGGCAAATTACACCTTCGTACAGCGGATTCAAGTCTATAACACCAAGACTACCGCAATTTCGCATGTCAAGATTATCGACCAAGTTCCTGTATCGGAGAACTCTGATATCGATGTCAAACTCGTGGTCCCTGCTTTGAAGGTTTCTAATGGCGCCACAACCAAGGGTACTCCCGTGTCTTTATTCCCTGCGATCAAACAAGGCGACGGTGTTATGGCCCAGTGGGAAGGCTTAGATGATCCTGACTGCGATATCGACGCAGTTGGAAAGGATGGAAAGTTGAACTGGGTTGCCTCGATTCCGCCCCAAAAGAAGATAAACTTGGCGCTGCAATGGGAAGTCTCCTTCCCCGCAAAAGAGAAACTGATGGGCTTGTAGCGTAGGAGTGGACATGTATTTAAATCGAGAATCTATTTTTAGATGCTTGAACAACATTTAGCTTACTGTTCATTAGTGACCATCAGCGGCTTGTGTACCGACAGATACGGCAACTACAACTTTGCATCGTTATCAGGTACGATTATTTTGACAGTCACTCTAATGTATGCGAATAGCAACAAAATATGGAGATGCAGCAGGTTCTAATACCGAATTGGTCTAAAAATGACGCGGATGATAAGAGCAAGTCCATGACAAGTAAGGCTACATATGTAGATAACGCGAATGATTGACAGTCGTTCTAGAATTCAATCGATGAAAGGGAGTGAATGTGATTTTAGAAAGTGATGGGGCGTTTTATGCCGTATAGACATGAGGTCTGCGGGAGCTTAGTGATCTGAGGGACATGATATCGGAATTGTAACCGACCACAATGTCATCCAAGATCTCTCCAAAGCAGCTCCGGACTGACATGTTGGTCGAGAGTGCACAGCCCGTCGACATATGTGATGATACTTCTATCGAATTCGTGGACGAAGACTACCCTGTTGATCTGCGGACAATAGAGTCGTAGTTCACCCCCAAGGGCCCGGAAGGCAGAAAAGCTGTATGGCATTGGAGTCCATTCGGTCACTTCAAGTTCTATACATTGAAGCCGTCGTAGTCGCATCAGAAGGCCATAGAATCTAAGCCTCTGATGAGGAAAGACTGAGAGCGGCAATCAAGTGAATACTTTGGTACGTACCTTCCTGCCGTCGACTGGTAAAACCAACGTGCCGAGATATTTTAAGGCCAAAAGCCCAGGCACGTTCTGGGTCAAGGCTTCTAGAATTTCCAAAGAAAAGTCTGCAGTGTAATCTGAATCCGCCAAATCTAGACTTGCTAATCCACCCCGATTGCTACTTAACGCAGCATTGTCGACGAACACACGAAGCTCGATCCTCTTCTCAGATAGCATGGATCGTGAGAGGCAGGTCTTGAGTTGAGCTACTGGTCTTGAAGGTACCAAATGGTTTGCGGCTTCGGTAAAGGTGCACTCTAAAGTGGTCAAACGAGGAATGGCCTCGGGTGAGAGGTGAAGTGAGATAGATTCCGACTCGGAAATAACGGGGATTGGCGTGGGAGTGCGAGGTGAGAGAGTTGGCGAGTCTGGAGGGGGATGAGGCGTGGAAGATGCATCGCTTGATATCGGGGATGCAATCGATTCAGCAGGATGAACGTTGGCAGTGTTGTCTTTGAAATCTGCGATGTAGAGGTCCTCGATTTCTGTTTGAGTATTCAGGAATGCAACTAGGTTTTGATCCCAGTTTAGGTCGCAATGAAGGCTCCGTAGACGAAACGTGCAACCGTTCAAGATCCACGTATTAGAGGTTTCGAAATGATTGGTGATGTATATGTTGAGGTATCGTAAATGTTGGGTATTCCGCAGAGCTCTGGAGACTCCTTCCCAGTAATCGTCAGGCAAGGTTCCTGGAGAAGCTGGTCGCTGTGTAGTAACCTTGTTTCCAGAAGGAAAGTGGGTACGATCGAACGTGTCTTCTATGTCGGCATCTTCCTCTTCGTAGCTACCGTCATCCGATGTGGACACTTCAGATAGTGCAATAGTGAAGGCGTCAACTTGATTCGCGACGCGAGGTTGTTGAGCAAGTGTTCTGCACAGCAATCGTGTGATTTCGACGTCATGCATGAACACGGTATTATACAGAGCGCGTTCGGCGATCTGTTGGAACGTTTTGGAGACTCTGCATAGCGCGGCAAGGTCGGAGCGACTTCTAACATTCTCGACTACGATGCGATGCGCCTCCCGGGAAAGGTCCATGTATTTTGGGGCATAACACTAGAGGTTATGAGCGTGCCAGTAAAAGATACGCGGAGATGAACGCACAGGCTCCAACGCCCAGAGTGGAGCAGAGACCGGTAATGTCGGATGCCGTCGACTGCAATGGATAGGCTAGAGATACTTCAGGGTCAGGCATCAAGGAACGTCAAAATGAGATCGCAAACACATCAAATTTGGAGCAGAGGCGTCGTGGACTCGCCTTTGCTACCACGATAATTGAATATGGGTATAATAATGGCAGATGCAATAAGAATATCAAGAGGATACGTCGGCTAAAGCAGCACCATACGCAATACTATTTATATGGACTTCAGAGCCGTGGCAATCGTGACGGTGTCAATTCGGAAGAAAGGAGATCTCCGGCATGTCTCTTATGCTGATCTTCCCAAAGGGCGGTCGCTCTATTTTTTGTTGCAGGGATGACTGGCTCTGTGCCTTTAACGCAAGCAGTTGGAAACGGTACCGAAATTGTAGACACTCGTCTCCGAGACGGAAGAGTCCACGCGAGAGCCACATGGTCGTGTGGTGCGTTGTCGGAAGGGGGGTCTCGGGCATGTTTCCAAGTGAAGGCATTAACAATTGTGAGACTGAGAAAGCGCATGCAGCCTCCTTTACGGAATTCATTCAACCGTGAGCTAGAGATACTTGTTCCGCTTTGGAAAGTGAAGAATACGTGTTCGATGCTTCAGCTTTCAGTCCACGGAATCGATGGCAGGTATTCCGCGGATGCTTCCAAAGATAGTAGTGCTCGGAATCAAGTTATCATTTTCAATCGCGGTCGGAAATGGAAGGTCAAAGGATGAATAGCAATTGAATAAGATAATCCTTGCGGTAAAGTGTCGGTCCGCAAACAAAAGACGAAATGTCAAGGAGTGGGACAAAGCGCGATAATGGTAACTGTAACGGAAAAACTGCGGTAAAAGGTGGCTAACCTCTGAGAGAATAGCCTTTTGACTTGCGCTTCGTGTGGCTTCGTGTGGCTTCAGATTATCCGAGAGAACAACTAATCCATAATACAACAGCCTTGGAAATGGAGCGTCAGAGTGGAGGGTAACGATTAAGGAACTTTCTCTCACAGGTTCTATTCCAGTTTTTCCAGCGCGTCTAAGCGGGAAAGAACCACATCTTTACTCGTCTCTTCTATCTCTCCAGCGAGGAAGATTTCGTCGAGGATGGCGTAGACCTGTGAAGAGATAAATCAAACTGGCCGAATGTCAAGAATCAAAGAACCAGCCTTGTAGAAGTTGAATACTAAATCTAGCTCACAAACGTTGTCAAAGAAGGAGTCTAAAAGGTTGAGCCTAATAGCAGCCAAGAAGGTCAACACCGTACCTAGAACTTCGACGAAAAGATGTATAGCTTCGAGATAGGCCAGTTCGTTGTCGTTTGCGTCTACACAGACACAGAAAAATAAACCTGCATAGCGCCGGTACACGATCTTGTAATTTCGGAACTGAAGGAAGCCGGTTCGACTGAGGTTTAAAGAAGGCATTGACCTACCTCGACAAAGTTGGACTGATACTTTGAGTCCCTCGGAGCAACGAGTCTATGTACCTCGCCTCTCAATCTGACCTACGGCAGTAAGCGCGTGTGCTATGATGCAGGGACAACACCTTTGCCTACCTACCTTCTCATCGTCGTCATAGGGAACGTACCACTTGGAAAGCCTGGTTTTACCTTGCCTATTCTAAGTCGACATGTTTAGGTTGGTTCGCCTTCTAAAGCAGTGCGTTCAGAACCGACCTGGACGAGAATGAACCTGATCATAGCAAAAGGCAGCACGTCACTGTGTACGTTTGTTTGTGACTGCTTGGCATGACCCTGTTTCTCCACGTTGTCGAGAAATGTTATACGCATTTAGTGGTAGAGAACATTTTGCAGAATAGAGAATAAGGACAGATATCAATCGCGGTAATCAAATCCCCTGTCTGTCTTTGTCTTCTATTCCTCAACTGACACCGATGATTCAAAAGTAGCGTTTGGTCGGCTTACTTGCAAATCTTCCAGTCTAAGCTTTAGTCAACGTTAACGTTAGTGACATCCAATCATTCCGACGTCCAATCTCGTCCAATAGCGAACAGGAACTAGGGGTTGACAGAAGACCGACCATCAGAAGTAATTGATGAGCGCGTATCCAAGGTACCCGAATCAATTAAACTGTCTTTTCGTGAGTACACCGCCATACCGCTCTTTATGATCTCGTTGATGGTTACCAGTAGTCAGAACAGACGATGGGAAATCAATCATAAGTATCCTACCCGAGGAATATCACATGCCATCTTTTTTTTTCTGACCTATCCGCAGAGATTTTACACTCCCTAGTCTAATCTGTCAAGAGGTTTACCAAACTGAATTTAAATGCTTCAAGTTGAGCAATTGATGTCGCCAAACATACCTGGATCATGATATGTTGATCCACAAGCTCCGTAAATGGAAATAGCGGTCCAGATTGACACACGTGGAGTTGTAATCTCATCATACTAGTAGGAGAGGTCATTCGTGCAGATTCAATTTACGTGCGCAGTGTCCAACTCCTTCGAGACTAGTCATTCGCGGACCCGAATGCAAAAGCGTTGTGTACCCACGGACTTTCAGTTCCGTCGGCATAGCAGATACAGTAGTTGTAAAATTACTGACAAGTCGATTGGCATCAGGATACATTCAAAGGTATTTTATCCAACACGAGTGCATAACACCTGATTGCTGATTCCAACCCCGCCTTTAGCAGCAACTTGGCTTCAACAAAGTAGTCCTTGTGCTCTCCGAACGAATCAGAACTGCTTCTTCACTTTATCACTTCAGAAGAACAGAATCTATCTGACTGTCCGGTCACCAAAGTTCGTCCACGTGCAACTCTGTCAATGACTATCTTTAATCCCGTTTCAGTCCTGTGGTAAAACCATCAGTCTCTGTCTCACCATTGGCACTTTGGCTGTCTCGCTTTTCCGGTGCATGGAAGTGACCCAAGTAGAGGGAAATTCAAATGTCCTGAGACAAGAGATACCTGATTTGGTATGTTACTCGGAATATGATTGACGTAAAAAAGTCGAACTATTCTTAAACCTCAGCCCAAGGAGCACTACTGGCCTTTAGTTCGAGGACTGCGTCCAAGACTCAAAACCGTTTAACAAGATATCAGCAAGATAATTCCTTTTCACATTTTAAATATGCTACACTCACACATCGGCAGGGCCAAATGGAAGGACCTGCTCGGCACAGCCAGACACATTGAAGTTTATCCCAAATCCACATTCTGTTTAAATATTCCCGTGGTGTTAACGAGAACACCAGGCATCTTCCCGGCCTGATCAAAATACGCTGTACAACCCTGGTAGGTAATTAGTTTTCATTGCTCGAGTTGGAACTTCAAGTCTTACAAAACTACTGTTGAACGGTGGAGGTGGAGGTGTCTCTGCCACAGTCAATAAAGCAGCAGGAAGAACAACCCCGGGTGTTTGTACAGCAAGAGACGCTGTTGCACCGAGTTTGATTACGTTTACTGCATCCCAAACTGCGCAGACTTAGATGGTAGGATGTAAGTAGCTGAGAGGTTGAAAGTACAAGTTAAGACTCACCTGTAGTTCCAAGGAGACAAACGACAAGAAGAAGCCGAATGAAAACCGCCCGAGACTCTACTATAACCCAGGCCCGCCACACCACGACTGCGTCCGTTAAAATGTACTATACATTGCAATTTGGATGTGATACAGGAGGACATAGACTTACATTAACTCTAGCCAAGACAGTAAGCGGTACAAATATCCTTTCGAAAAGTTGAGCAGCATTAGCGTTGTTATTGAATGGACCAAGCGCGATGTTTGCGATTGATTGGGTGAGGTTCAAGGAGAAAATGAGAGTGGTGTTGATGCTGAGAAATAGCACAATGACCAGGTTACATCTGAGTGGCGTAGGAGAAGGGAATCCTTCACGGCTTCAATCCTCATATGTGTGAAATTCAAGTATCGAACAGCTCACTTACAAGAGGAAATAAATGGTCCGAAGAGTGACAACAACAAAGCATCCTGTTTGAGGTCCACCAGGTGTTAGTTCTGAGATTCGGCATACCATATGCAAATGACTCTGCTGCTGAGCAAACAATGAATTGTTGCAGAGGAGGGACTATGGTGGGGTAGGAGACACAATTTGGATCAGAGATGCAGGACATTGATAGCTGTCTCTGAGAATGACCGTCTCTTCATAAACATTGAAATCGGTGATCGTACCGTGTGATGGCAGTTACTTAAGCTAACATTATGATCGGAGGGGCATACATGGATATGCTGTTTGCTGTTGAGCAATGAGGAGTATGTCTTCAAGAGGTATCCTAGAGCCCAGGTTTCTTCGATTCAAGACAATGATGATGTTGCTTAATGACTTCACGTTATAGCGCACTCCATAGACGTAAACGTTCCCGTGTCAAGGATGCTGGAATTGGCATAGTATCGGTGTACGGACCGGAATAGCAAGGAAGAAAGGGGCATCTCAAGTTCATGCCCTAGATCACAATCAAGAAAGGTTGATTAGATGCATTGAAGCTACCATGGGGAATACTTGATTGTTGGCAGTCGAGTTTGTAGATAGAGATGCAACACTCGTATCATCCTCAGATCAGTCTAAAGGGATAGGCATTATAGGCAGGGAAACAATGACTCGCATCCATTTCTGCACAGCGGCGCAAACCACAAATCGATCCATCTGTGAATACCGGAGCGTGTTTGCGCAAACAAGCGATTGCATACGGAGTGGACGTCAGAATGCAGCAGTCGCCTATTCCGTATCGGAGAGTCGGGACCAAGTCGGGACAGGTTTCAGTGTGGCTTGTACAAGGCGTGTAAGTATGGTCTTCTTTTGTTTGATACTTGGAAAGAACGTCGCCACTCCATTGCAGCAAGAACATCATTGCCTGAGTACCCCTCTCGAGGCGTCAATCTGGGACCGACAGTCCGAGTTCGAGTCGAAAGTGTGAGTAGTAAGTACTCGATAATTAATTTAATTACCTGAGTCACATCACACAAATTGAGAACCATTAGTAGTGTTCTCTATAGCTGTAACGCCAGACGCAAGCGGATCCGGTAATTTGAACTCCGACCGCTTGCCGCTCACGACGCCGAGCGCAGATTTGCATCTTTTTGCTATTTAGCGCGCTCGATGCAAGAGATGCCAGTGACGACAAATACCAATACAGAGAAACATGTTCCTGCTGCTCTGGATCGGGCTCGATCGGGTCGGCAAGTCACATGACAGTACGGCCTTCTTAGAATCTT
>QLOY01007347.1:0-84569 GCA_003313965.1 Megacollybia marginata
TGCAGTGACCTAGTGTTGAATTCTACAGCCTGTGGCTGGATTATCGTGGGCCGGAGGGCCATAGAAAGATTCGGAATATAATTTCATAACATTGACAAAGAAGCAGCTGAAGATTGAAAGGGTGTGGTGGCGCCACTAAGTTGGTATGTCTTCTGAATGTTCGGGTGTCGTCTATTTTGAGTGTTTTTCACTTGAAAAAAACTCTCGAGCAATGCATACAGAAATAATGAGGGCTAGCGAACACTGTAGAATGCATGAGTACTCACATCTGGAGGAACTGGGAACCAAACTTAATCAGATCCAGTTCGTACACGAAGATGGCTGCGAAGTAGTAGTTCTGCAAGTAGCTTAACACGACGCAAATGAGTTCATACCTTGACAAAATTGAATCCATATACAAGTGATCAGATTCAGAGTAAGTGATGTTTAAGTGCTGTTTACCACGTGAAGACCGCTATTCAAGCTATTACAAGAGTGGGGGAAAGTGGTGAAAGTGGAGCGCGGGCAGGCGCTTGTCCGGCTTAGTGATGGGAAATGTCAGACACAGTGGCTGTGCAAGCTGTGCCTGACATCAGCGTCAACGAGCACCGTTAATCCAGACACTGCACTACGGTATATTCTCCACCAAATACATTTGTTCAACTGCCTAATTCTCGCATCCACAGCACTCACTTTCCCATGACTGTTCAATGTCCAATGTTCAACAGCGAATCATCCGACCGTGCAAATCCGACCATGTTATAGCCGGTTTGTGTCGCTAGCATTGGCTTCTCTCCCTAGTTCACTACCTATGTTGCGCAGTATGCCGCGTTAGAGGTGGATCCTTGTAACCCCTGCCAGCTCCTGCTTGGAATGCGAAGCTATGATGCAATGTCGTCAATCGTAGCATTGGCTGTCCCAAATCCCATACCTGTTGCTACATTATTGTCAACTCCCCACGCTCGACCAGATCTTTGACTCGATGCCACTCAGCTGTTGGAACGAGTATATCCAGAGGCGAAGATGCTCTGGAGGGTTTGCAACGGTACAAAATCGGACTGACCAAGGAGGACTCTGGTACTATGTCTATTCAAAGGACGGCATGTTCTCAGCGGCTCCGTTTTACATTCACTACTATACCTCCAATACCAGCCTTGCCGAAGCAGCCACCACCGCATTCGACGATGTATTCCTTCAGTTCGATCTTCTCTGGCAACACTGCCACTCTAATGCTGGCCTTCTCCACCATGGTTATGATGCGCAAAAGGTGGCTGGCTGGGCCAATCCTAAGGGCTCGCTTCAACGAGCTTGCGATCAATGTCGGGAAGGCAGCCGATGCGAGTACCGGTCTTTGGTGGCAAGTTGTTACTGAGCTGAACGCCGCCAGTAACTTCTTGGAGAGCAGTTACAGCGCGCTATTCACATACAGCATCCTGAAGGGTTCATCCTGCCCAATTGTTTGCTGATACCCAACCACCATATTTTCCACCATTCAACAACCACCCTACAAGTACTACAAACGGATCAGTAATGCAAACATTTATTCCAGATTTATCTACTATTTATTACTTATTTATCCAGTTGTTTTGTACGCATCCAGCAAATCACCTATATATAATATATTATTGAGTATATTATAATGTACATGAGTACCTGGGAATACATCAGGAGGATACTGTGAGTAGCAGGGACAGGTCAAATTTTGGTAGCTGCCATGGCCTGCACCTGGTTTGCCAATCTGGGTTTATTTACTAGTATTTAGACCAAGCCACAGAAAGCCCCTGACCCATCCCGCCCTATCCCGCCCTATCCCGCTACTGATTAGTAAGAAATTTGGGTGGTTGTGGATCTAACCACACAGGAGGCTTTTTTCTGCATGGTTACAACCATGTCAAAAAGCCTTTTTTTTAGGGCATGGCCTGACCAGTGTCCCGGCTCAGATTGTGGAGCCCCGTTCTGAGTGATTCCGGAGGGTTGCAAAGTCGGGCTGACGAAATCGCGGTGGAAACAGTGACGGACCGTCGGACATCGGTATCGGACTTGTGTGGCGCGTAACAGTATCCCCTTCTTGGTCCCGAGCCCACGAGGGAGTTTGTTCTGAAAAAATTTACTCGTCACGTGACACAGTCCATGCGTGGGAATGCCGAGTGCGTATAAGAAACCGTGCAATCTGCAAATTGTTCCCACCCTAACTTCAATCTCAACCACCATGTCGACCGCAGGGCCACCACCTTCACACGACGACAGCGATGAAGAAGTCCGAGAAGCACAAGCTCGTCTCGTCGCTGCCCAGGAGAAGAAGCGGAAGAGGGATGAGGAAGCAAGGAAGAAGCGGGAGGAGGAGGAGGAGCAGAAACAGAAGGCGGCAGCAGAGGCGGAGCGGGACAGGAAAGCGTGGGCTGATGCGGAGGCAACGAAACGGGAGGCAGCGGAGGAAGAGAAAAGGGAGCGGAGGCACGCGGCCATGGACGCACTGCAGGGGGATAATGAGGCACGGGTGCGGGCCAAGTTGGAGGAGAAGAAGAAGGTGTCAGAGGGGCGGAAGAAAGTTCGGAGAGGCGCGGAGAGGAGGAAAATTCGCTCCCTGGATGGGGAGTTTCAAGAAAGTGAGTCGTATTTAAAATTTTCTTCTTCTTCTGATGTCTAGTAGTTCCGTGCAGCCGGTGTCTTGCACGAGGTGAGGATTGCCACCTCAAGGAGACTTACGCAGCTTGCAGTCGCTGCTGCAAGGCAAAACAAAGGTGCGAGTTCGAACTGGATGAGCCCGCCACCCCAATTGGTCCGCGACACCAGAAACGTTGCCTCGCGACCTTGGAGACTGCGACGGATGTTTCAGATCCCACGGTCAAAGTTTCCAAGGTCGGTCGATGGATCGAGGACGTGGCGGCGGCCATCCGGGATCATGGTCGTTGGAGGGAGGAGCGGGAGAAGCGGTCGCACAGAGCGGCCATAATGGCGGCTGTGATTCGGTCCAGCAGGACCATCGCAGATTACTGCCAGTGGAGGGAGGAGTTGGAACGGGAGGAGATGGAAGTGAAGGAAGAAGAGGAAGAAGAAGACGAGGAGGAAGACGAGGAAGTTGTCGTCCAGAAGGGGAAGGGACAGGCCCACAGGGAGAACCCGCTGGAGGACTTGGCTGCTGATCATTATGCGGCACAAAGGATCGTGGAGTCCTCGTGGGAGGGTTCGGAACCGCACGCGGGACCATCGGGTGGAGAAGCGGTAGCTTCAGGGGCTGCCGCGGATATTGCGGAAGACGGAGAACAAGGTGGGGAGCCAAAGGATGGGGAGGAAGACGAGGAAGAGAAAACCAAGGTCGACGATTAAGTCATCGACTTACTGTATATATGTATTTTTAATGTGTTATATATAATTTTTTGGTCTATTGAAAAGAATGTAAGTAAATGACCGTAAGAGAAAATGATTGACCAAAGTCAATCCAGAAAATTCCAAAAATTTTTTCCAAGTCCTCTTTCTGAAGATCAGAGCCCGCGGTTAACCAAAGTCAACGCTGCCAAGGTCCGGGTTTATCCGGGAACCGTTGGTGGAATTCGTCGACTAGGTCCTGTGAGTGACCTAAGTTGTCGGCACCTACCCATGAAAACTCATCATCCGTTCCTTCATAACCCGCCCATCGGACAAAGTATCGGATCGGAACTCTGCACCGACGGTCCCGCTTAGAGTCTAATATCTTGGAAACCTTGTATTCAAGGTCTCCTTTGATTTCGACTGGTGGAGGAGGTTCGGGAACTCTGTTAGGGATGTTGAGTGCGGGTATATACAGTTCAACTTGAGAGACTGGAAATACCGGATGAATACCGCGAAGGTAATTCGGAAGCCAAAGGGTGACCGAGTTTGGATTTGGGCAACCAATGACTTCGAAAGGACTGAGAAGTTGTTCCGCAAACTTGCGGGTCGGTCAGGTAGTGGTGATGAACTCTGCTGAGACATAGGCCTGCGACCCTATAGGGAAATCGGGAGCGTCAGCTCTTCGTCGGTCAGCAGTCTTCTTCATGGATTCCTGAGCGTTGAGAAGCTGCGCTTGAAGGAATTCCAGAAGGGATTCCAAGGTGACCGCGAAGTCGCGGGCCAGAGCCGATGCAACATCTACGTCCTTGGAGAAGGTGAAACGCGGGTGATATCCTTTGTTAGCAAAGAAAGGGGACACACCGGTTGACGCGTTTTTGGCTGAGTTGAGAGCGATCTCGGCAAGCGGGAGGAGTTCATCCCAGTTGTCTTGTTGATAAGTACAGTAGACGCGGAGGTATTGTTCCAACATTTGGTTCATGTGTTCCGTTTGCCTGTCAGCTTCCAGATGATAGCCTGCAGTGAAATGAAGTTTGATGTCGAGAATCTTACCGAGTGCCATCATGAAGCGGGAGATGAAAACGGAGCCGCGGTCGGAGGTGATATGCTCCGGAATACCGTGTTTTGAGAAGACATGGACGAGTAGGAGATGAGCGAGGTCTTCGGAAGTGACGTCTTTAGAAGTCAGAATGCAAATGGTGAACTTTGACATGCGATCGACGACTACAAGGATGGAGTCGAATCCGCAGACCGGCGGAAGGTCGGTGATGAAGTCCATGGAGATGGAGTGCCATTGTCAGGCAGGGACCGGAAGTGGTCGGAGGAGGCCGTAAGGATGATGGCGAGGGTTTTTGTTTCGTCCGCAGTTAGTACAAGACTTGACATACTCACGAACGAAGGTTCGGACACCAGGCCAGACATAATGTTGACGGACCTGAGCCAGAGTCTGATTCATTCCGAAGTGTCCTGAGAGGACATGGTCGTGATGAATCTGTAAAACTCGGACTTTCAGTGAAGGGTTGTTGGGAACATAAATAATAAATACGACCATTAAGATACAGAAGGCCCGTATCATCACCGATAGTCCATTGACCGGGGACTGCGGATCTGGCTTTAGCGAATCCGGCGGACGATTTCGGATCGTCCGGATATCTTGCGAGGATGTCGGAATGAAGTGTGTCGATGTCGAGCGCTTTGGATGCGCGGAGTACAGCTTCCTCCAGTAGGGTTGCTCCGAGGGAAGCAGAAAGTTGATCTTGAACGAAGACGGGGCATTCATTCTGAGGATTAGCGATTGAAAAAGAACTATCCCCTTCTTTAAGGTAGACGTCCCATCGGCGGGTTAAAGCATCGGGCTTGCCTCCGAGCTTTCCCGGTCGGAACGAAAATTTGATATTGAACTGGTTCAGGAACTCGGACCAGCGGTACTGTCAGCGAGTGAGTATCTTAGTGGTAGTGAAATACTCAAGATTTTTGTGATCCGTGATGACCTGGATCGGGATTTTGGAGCCTTCGAGATAGTGTCTCCATTGATGGAAGGCGTCGAAAATGGCGAGGAGTTCTTTGTCGTGCGTATCGTAGTTGAGTTCGGCACCAACAAAGGTCCGAGAGTGGAAGGTGATCGGGTGCATCTCGCCGTCGGAAGTGATCATAGATAGGATTGCCGCCAGGGCGTAGTCGGAAGTGTTGGTTTCAACGACGAGCGGTTGGCCCAGAATGTAATGCAAGAGAATCGGGGCCGAACGGAAAGCAGTTTTGAGAGTGTCAAAGGACTTTTGGCAATTTTTGGAAAAGACCCACGGAGTGTTCTTGTGAGTGAGTCGGGTTAACGGGACTACAATGTGAGAGTAGTTATCGATGAAACGACGATAAAAATTGCAAAAGCCGAGGAGTTGGCCATTCCGTGATAGTACGGACCTTTTTCTCATCCATAGTCAAGCCCGAAGGTGAAAGGATGAAGCCGAGATACTCCACGGTCTGAACGTGGAATTCGCATTTCTCGGTGCCACAGAACAAGCGGTGTTTGCGAAGTCACCAGAGGACTTTGCAGACATGCTTGCGGTGATCAGATAAGTTATTGGAATAGATCAGAATATCGTCCAAGTAAACAACAACGCACACATCAATCAAGTCCACCAGGACTTTGTTGATAAATTGTTGCCAGACTGAAGGAGCGTTGCATAGTCCGAATGGTACCACTAGGAATTCGATGATATGCATGATATGCATCCAGGCCTGAAATCTTTCAATTTGCAAAGTACTAGCCTCTAAATAAACGTGGGAAAGACTCCCGCGGAGGTACAACCATCAGCGGAGGAGTGGGATAGGTGGAATAGCTATATAAGGCAACACCTAGGCCTCTAACTGCATAAAACCCTTTGGTTGAGATGAATGAGTTGGCTCTTGATAGAGCTATCTTATTGTATCCAACTCTGATAAAATGCGCAGCCCCGCTGAGGTATGCTAAGATATGTACAAGAGCTAAATTAAGTTTGGGTAAGCTGGCGTCGCTCCCGCTGAGTGTTACGAAGCAGGAAATCAAACATAGACTTGAACCAGAAGTGAACTAAAAGAGAACACGGAATATCATCCGCGGAGCTGTTGCCGAGCCGAGACCGGAGTAAACCACATCAGCGAAGCGTTATAAAGGTTGCCTCTACAGTTTGGGACCATCAGCAGAGAAATAGAGACATGTTTATATCATTGTGATGCTAGAGAGTAGGGCTATCAACTGGGATAGTGCTCCTAGGGCAGGAATTGACACAGCGGACATCAAGGAGATGGATGGAGTCATATTCTCGGCTATTTACACAGCATGAGTAAGATTATGCATCAGCTGACCATTGCTGAGCAACCAGCGGACAAAAATAGACACAGCTGAGCGGTATAAAAAGGCAGTAGTTTAGAGTAGTTCAGTAGAATAGTGAACCCATAGAGACCCCCAGTAGAGAATAGATTGCGCTTTTACAGACTATTGAGCTCCAAGTACCTTAAGGGAACACAGCTAATAAAAGTCGCCAGCGGAGACCTAGTACCTTCAGCGGAACAGTTTCTACCAATCTCCTACCTCTCTAGACATCTCTAGGACTCAGTACCTAAAAGGGAAAGTCCCCGTTCTTAGTCTTTAGTACCTGAAGGGAACTTGACTCATCTATTCCACCTTTGTCACACATTAGTGACCCCACTTAGCTTAGTAGAGACCAGTAGACTAGTTTGGGTCGATTCTCACACCTTCCTACAAGCCTTGTGCACCTCTCTGAGTCAGAGCAGACACCGCTTAGTCAAGGTTGAGCGCCCACGGACATAGTACTTCTTCTTAGAGCGAACCATCTTGCCAGGTTTAGTTAACAGGAGTCTCCAAACTCGAAAGGAATACCTTAAAAGAGGTGTTTGGGTGTTGGATTTAGTGTGTGTTAGTGGGAGTTGGTGTTTCCCAGCCCATTTCGAGCACTTCCATTTCCAGCGCAGTCAGCCCGCCTCACACAGTGAGGTTCCTTTTCATCGAAAGAACCCCACTTGGTGCGGAAAGCGGTTTTCCATTCATCGCTGTTGGCGATACGGACTAGATGGTATGCATGCTTGAGATCGAGCTTGGTGTAATATCGGGCTTTAGCGGGAGCGTTGAGGAGATCCACAATGAGCGGGATCGGATACTGGTTTTTCTGAGTGATGGAATTGAGACCACGATAGTCCACACATAGTCGGAGAGCTCCGCTTTTCTTTTTGATGAAGAATACGGGAGCTCTGGCGGGGGAGCGACTAGGTCAGATGAAGCCGTTTTTGAGGTTTTCGTCAAGGAAGCTCCGGAGCGTATCGGTCTCGCTCGGGCTTAGTTGGTAAACACGGCCAAAGGGTGGAGTTTTGCTGTCTTCAATATCGATCTTCAAATCATAAGGATGATGCGGAGGGAGTTCGTCAGCAAGTCCTTCAGAGAAGACATCGGCAAAATCATGGTACTCATCTGGAACATTGAACTTCCGAAGTTCTTCGGGAGTCGGAATTTTGGTATCGGCAGTGCGGGAAGTGGTAGCTGCTGCTCGTAGTTGCAAGGAGAATTGGATAGCTCCGGGTTCTTTGATAGCCCGTCGGAAGGCAATGGCGTTGATTAGAGCGATGTCAATGGGAGGCGGAGTAGGGTTGGAAGAGTCGGGATGGTCTGGAAGTGGTGGAATAGTACCCTGATCAGCAGTGCTATCAGGTACGGGAACCAGAAGGGAGCGGGATGGCTGTTCCGGGATGTCTGCGGGAGGTGTGGAGGAAGGGTGATGCATCGGAGGGACTTTTGGAGTGCTAGGATGGAAGTTTAGTGTACCTGCCTGCCAGTTAGTCAACGGATTATGTTGCAGTAGGAAATCGTATCCCAAGACTATAGCACACAAAGAGTCCAGGAGTGTGACATAGAATTCTTTGTCAACCACCTCACCAGACAGGAATTGTACCGGAAATTGTACGGAATGAGTTAAAAAGGAGGGAGAAGACCCATCAAGGAAGCGTAATTTTACAGGCGGTATCGGATGAGTAGGAATAGCATATTTATCAACAAAAATGGAATCAATGAAACCGGCGGTAGAGCCGGAATCTACAAGACCCTTAAAGGACTCGGAAGAATTAGCAACAAGTCGGGAAGCAAGATTTACATATAGGCCGTTAGGCCGGGAGAGAGTGGCTGCGTTGAGAAAGACCTCGAGGATGGTTAACTCGGGCTCATCACAGTCCCGGACGTTTACTGAGGTTCCGGGACTGCTCAGGCTTTTCCCTGAGTTTCCGGAGGTACTTCTGCAAGTCCGGATCCTTCAGGTGTCGGAAGGATCGCGAAACACACGGACGCCTCTTTTGCGAGCTTACAGTCTTTCCACATGTGTCCTGCCTCACCACAGTAGAGACAAAGTCGGTTACGGACATGGCGCATGCGTTCTTGATCTGTAAGACGGTTATTGGAACCTACACCGGAGGGTCGGGAACAAGGCGGAGACAAAGCCGAGTTACTGGGTCTTGGCGGATTCGTGGCGGGTTGTTGAGTAGAAGACGGATTGGTTGCCGGACGTCGAGACGAAGAAGAGGAAGAACCTGAGGGATTAGATGAAGACGAGGATTAAGACTTAGTGGAACGTTGACGATCCCGGTCTTGCTCTTCTTTGTTAAGCCAATACTGACCGTCAATTTCTTGCACTGCAAATTTGAGATCCACCAAGGTCCGAGGCTTTCTGCCCGGATGCTCCGTAAGTTTGGTTCAGAGCTGGGTCGGAAGACCATGCCAGAACTGAAATCGTAAGGCATTATTGTCCCAACCTACCAGAGTAGCTGCAGCATTGAAATGCGCGATGTAGTTGGCGATAGGTTTTGAAGAGTCCATGACCAGATTGTTGATAGTATTCTCCGCAGAGCCGACCGAATCGTAAGGACTGAAGTTATCTGACAAGACCCGAACGAATTCATGAAAGTTGGTACGCCATGTCGGAACACGCGCGAAAGGGTCTTGCAAGGTCGTGAAGATGTCAGGAGCGAAAAAGTCCTTGGCTACACCGGTTAGAAATGACAAGGCGAAATTCACCTTCTTTTCATCCGTCGGAAAATCGTCGGGACGATCAGAAAGATGCATTGCGATGTCGATAAGCCATGGTCAGAGTTTTTTGGGGTCGGTACCGGAGAAACTAGCTGGTTCTTTGAGACGGGATTTAGTGGAAGGGGCATGAGGACATTCACCCTTTGCCACAGCAGAAAGCCTTTCCAGCTGGTTACATCCAGTTTTTGAAAAAGGCTTATATGTGGTTATAACCCTGGGGACTAAAAAGGCTTCTCAGCAGGTTATATCCACCCTTAGCTAGCACTACTATAAATGTATCATGTGCGCCTGCCCGCCCTGCCCGCCATTTGTTTACTAGTATTTACAGGCAGCAGGGCATTACCTGCTGCCCTATTCTACTAGTGTTGCCAATAGATCAATAAATCACTGTATATTGCTTTTTATCTCTGATTAAACATATAGAATGATTTTACAGGACTTATTGCATGTATAGTAGCTGGATTCAAAATAAATTTTCTGATAAATACGCGAAAAATACATTAAAAAAATCAGATTAAATTGATGTAGGGCATAGTATGCCCAGCTCGCTCTATGTTTATTTCCACGAGCACTCGCATTTACATGGGAATGCAGTGCTGGGAACAATTTGGGGTAGCATCAAGAATTCAATATACAGCACTGGGGGCTCGACGCGGCACAGGTTTAGCATGTGGCATTGCATTTTGGGGACGCGGTGTTGCCTTTTGGGGATGCAGCGTTGCATTTTGGGGATGCGGCGTTGGGTTTGGGGGACATGGCGGTGGTTTTGGGGATGCGGTGTTGGGTTTGGGGACACGGCAGTGAGTTTGAAGCTTACCTAGCAATTCAACATTGATTTGGTGGCTGGAGCCAGCGTTGGTTTGGTAGCTGGAGCCGACATTGGTTTGATGGGAAGATTTATCGTTGCTTTGGTTAGAGGATTCAGTGTTGGTGGTATCACAACGCTGGTGGAATTTGGTGGCTGGAGCCAGCGTTGGTTTGGTAGCTGGAGCCGACATTGGTTTGATGGGAGGATTTATCATTGGTTGGGTTAGAGGATTCGGCATTGGTGGTATCAGGATGCTGGTGGAATTGAAAGGCTTTGTGGTGGTGACAGACGACGAGGCAGTTGCTTTTGGAGGCTGTGAGAACTAGAGACAGAATAAATGAAAAACTTACCTGGCTTGGATTTGAGGGATGCGCAGGTTTGCAGATGCAGTAGTGGGTTTGGAGGGGGAATTTGCTGTTGATTTGATGGATATTTGTGGGACAATTCAGTGGTGGTTTGGGGGATTCATCGATGGTTTGATTCAGTGTTGATTTGGTGGGGGAGTATACAGCACTGGTTTAGATACGGCCTTGGTTTGACGGCGGCGGTTGGCAGCAGTTTGGTGGTTAGTGGTGGTTAGGGTTTTGGGAACGCTATGAATGTTGAAGATGACAAACGAGCAAATACATGGCTGGTTTGGGGTTGGATAAAACGATATATAGGGGATGTGGTGGTGATTTTGGGGGTGCAGCTGTGAATGTTGAAGATGCGGATCAAGGGAGCATTGAGTCAAGAGTTTGGGCAAGGTACATCTGTTGTGGCCATGTCTGTCAGTCACTGAAGGCTTACCTAGCTCATTCAATCCAGCGAGAAGGTCCCAATAATGATCAAGGTGGTGGTGAGAATCACCATGCAGATAACGCGGCCTACTCCCATTGGCTCGGAAAATCGGTTACTTGATTAACCGGGCCCTGATAGTTTTGGCGCCAAATTGACGCCGGTTGTTTTCACTAGATAAAAACTCCAGTGAATACTAGTGATGGGGGCTACGGATGAATAGTAAATGACAAATTATTGAAGACTGACCCTGTTGCAAGTTCTGACAGAGAAGTCAGGAATATAAGCCAGAGGCAATGGTGGACGAAGGATAGGTAGGATTTAGCACATTGGTAAACACGAGTTGAGACTGATATCTTCTAACAAAAAATGAGCATGTAGTTCAAATGGTCATATACATATCTTAGAGCAGTTATGTCTTATTAGAAGTGTCTTCTAAGCAGTCGATGTGACATTGCAGAGCAAGAAAAGTGCTCGAACCAGGCACTTCTATATTAGGCATACGGTAACCAGGCACAGTGGCTGTGCATGATTGCTGTTTTTCTCTGCCTGAATGGTTCCCGAATCATTATTCCAATACATTCATACTACTCTTCACAGGTCATTTCTAACACTGACGAGCGCAGCACTCGAGGTCCTGAGCGCTTTTCTGGCACATTGGGACATCAGGCACAGCAGTGGCTGTGCTACGGCTGTGTCAGCAGCAACTCAAGCACTCGAAGTCCCAGCATACATTGATACAAGGACTGAAATGCAACAGACATAATGTATAGTAGTACAATGATGTAGAATTACCAAACAAAATATACCAATGATTGTGATCATACTGCTAGACAGTGCTAGTACATCTGTCTGCTGAGATTGAATCCAGCCAATTCACGCCAGCATTTGGCCAGCGTGCAATGCAAATTGGGGCCAACAGATGTCCATGCATTCTGGAACTATATATGTACATACAACATTGCGAAAAGCAACGGAGCTTGAAAAAATGGCAAGCTACCACAGCTACTGCATCATTGTTTGTTTACTAGTATTTGTGATACATCTGTCTGCCGAAATCAAATCCAGCCATAAACCAACATTGAACTAATAGATATCTATATTCTACGCATGTATATACAATCATTATGGAAAAGCAGCAGAGAGCCATGGCAAAAATGCTAGCTACCCAGACAATGGAATGTTTATCAGCTACTGCATCATTGTTTGTTTACTAGTATTTGTGGTACATCTGTCTGCGCAAATAACAACACTAATAGATATCTATATATTCTACAACATGTATATACAATCATTATGGAAAAGCAGCAGAGAGCCATGGCAAAAATGCTAGCTACCCAGACAATGGAATGTTTATTTACTAGTATTTGTCTGAGCCACCAGCCACTATTTGTGTATTTATAGGGCACCTGACAACCTGCCATATATGTAAGGGCCCGCTCTTACTAAAAGGGGTGCTGATTAAGAATGTTGAGTGGTAGTGGTTATAACCACCAGAAAGCCTTTTGTTAAAAGTGGTTATAACCAGTTGGAAAAGCCTTTTTTTAAGGGCATGGCCTGTTTAATGATTTTTCGGCCATTTATCCGTTTTTTTTTTCTGAATCCAGTTAATGTAGCTGTTGTTTTATTATATATAATGAAATACATTTAGTATTGTATATATGCATTGTATATATGCTTGACAAAGCCAATGCTGGCTGTGAGGGCTGCTACAGCAGCGCAGCCAATGTCCTGCACCCAGTTTTGTTGATTTGCAAATAAAGGCAAATAAAGGCGGGCACATTAGGGCGCACTAATTGTTGATCCACCCGCCCTACTATATTATTGAATAGACATTCTATAGCTTATCTAGCCTAGTCTACAATAGAAAGTATTCAAATTTCATGGTTATAACCATTGGCAAGCCTTTTGGTTGGCCATGGATATAACCATGTTCTGAGGCTTTTTTTTAAATGGTTATATCCACTTAGAAAGGCTTTTTGATGGGGCAAGAGGTGCACTGGTGATCTTTATACTTCTTTATCCATTCTTTTGTTCTTACTTACTTACCCGATACCCCATTCTGATTATCTACCACCGCATGTATACCTCATGACCTCACATACCTTCCGGAGTTCTTCCGGTAGTAGTATAAATAGTCCGTCTGTAGTCGGTAGTACTCAGACAAAAAATCTAGTTGTCTTCCAGTCTTGTCTTCGTGCAACCTTCTCCAGTTCGTCCTCCGACTCTCCTTCCCGACTTCCCGAACTTCCCGATACCTTACCTTCGAAAGACCCAACTCCATAACGTTGGTTCTCGTCGGACCTCCGTCGGAACCCTTCGGATATGTTCGGAGACCATTGGAAATTACGGCACACAGGCTACGGAAGCGCATTACCGAATAGTGTTCGCGACAGTGTCGTTCTGCACGGGACATAACAGTTATCAAAATGGTGGAATTAATCATACTCATATAATAGAGAGATTCCGTTACATTAGAAATGCCTTCTAAGCTGTCGATGCCACTGAGTGAGCAAAAGTAGGTGAAGAGTAGGCGCATGTAAGCGCCTAACCCTTTCAGTGCTCAGAATGTGCTTCTATCTTGTGTAATCTTTGAGGTATTCTCAAGCTATTCTACATGTCCTAGAGTAATACAATGTCACGGTTGCAACGCGCTTGCGACACAACATTCTAAGTTTTCTAAAAAAAAATCAATGATGTCACGTGGTTATGTCAGTATCTTGAATAATTCATTTCGCTCTTGTTTCTCCCTAGTCTGGAGGTATATATGAGTGCTGTAAGTAAGGTAATCAGACAAAGCTACTGTATGCTAAGGTATGTATCCCAATTTCATGGGCCTGCTTATATGTGTCTTGGAGTCACATGCTGGTTGAACGAGCCAAATTTTGTGAGCCATTTCTCACTAGCCTGGAGGTATATGAGAGTAGGGATTAGTATATATAGACAGTGTAAATAGAGCTCACTGTATGGTATGTATGCAGTTTCACAGGCCAGCATATATAGGTGCCAGACTGTTCCCACGCTAGGCTATTATCCTATTTTCCTAATTGCAGACCATTTCCATTTTTGGATCCTAGGCCCGGCCTGGAAAAGCGGCCTAAATGGGTAGCCTGGCCTATAGAAGTGCCCAAATGGCTGCTGGTGGATACAACCATGTATAAGGCTTTTTTCCTGTGGGTTATAACCATGGCCAAAAGCCTTTTTTTAAGGGTATGGCCTGCATCTCTGGGTCGTACGTTGTAATCAGCACGACATTTGATTCATCCAAGTTGAAACGACAAGAGTTCTTATTATATTTGAAACATGTTTGAGTGTGTGAGTGGCACTGACATCGTTTGACTAACAGGTGCAAATCCGTCTGCAATGCCTCGGCTGATTCGCTGTCAGGTTTTCATATGGTGCAGGGATCGTGGTCTGATGGTTCGCCGATAGGTGGAGGTATTTTGTTCGAGATTGTGTCGTCCAAAAACGCTATCAGCCTTCTTTGAAAATCATCATCCCCTTCATTCACAATGCAATGTTTGATTTTGTCAGCATTCAGGCCACCTTCTACCCATACCAACATGTGGCAATGCAAAGACCCTCTGCCCTGTGCTTCGACGCAACTGTAATATGCTTTTACCCAGAATGCCACCTTCACGGGCCCTGTTCTTCAGGTCATAACCAAGGATAGCTCTGATGAACGCGTTCATAAACAAGTTGAAGAATTTGGATGCTACAAATGGATTCCTGGTGATGATAGACGCTTGCTCAAAATAGTTGAAATCACCCGGGAGCACTGTATTGGGATCAATGTCTTTTCCAGCTAGAAACCAGACGAGAGGGTTATAGACATCTGCAGGATTGATGGTGAGATAGAAATGGGGCAAACCCTGATCTACAGTTAACGCCTTTATCTCATTTCGCATAATGGTTTTTGCAGAGGCAGAGCCCGGAACATGTGCAGTTACTGCCCTTACTTCATGCATCAGCTGCAGAACCCATTGTTCTTCACGAGTTTGAAAGGTATGGTGATCTCCTCGTGCCAATCTTTCACACACAGTGTGGATAGCAGCGTGCGACACAGTGGCGAATTGCGAAGCGACAGATTCAAATTTCAAGTTTTTGACTTTCATCTTCATTTTCGTCAAAAGCTTCTTACGCTGGATTTGATTGAATACGGTAAACAAAAAGGAATAATGCTCATGAAACCTTGAATCAGATAGATTGAACAGGTGTTTAATGTGCCATTCTAAAGACAACATGTTCGACCTACTGCAATCGCCAGTTCCATCCAATCCATATGGAAACAGAGTAGGATAGATCATTGGTAACAGTGCAGGGTTGTTGATTTCATTTTCAGGTGCAGCACCACACAGGATTTGGACGAAGTCCCTCCCTTGTTTTTTCACGTGTCTCATCGCGGCTGCTCAAAGCTCATTAGTAGAAGCTCCTCCTTGTAAGTCTGTAATCAAAACAGATGAGTACGGTTCATTGTTCATTGCAGAGGGGGGGTTATTGTCGTATCGAGATAGCCTCTCTTCGAATTCTGCAGTGTTACTAACATGCTCAATGTGGAAAGGTAGAACGGGATTTGAGTCAAGGGAAGCCAGCACTGTTTCATCTATCTCTATGTCACGGTAATAACAATTGTGGTGTTTGAGCCACAACAAAGCCTTTCTGACTTTGTCCCCACACACAGTTAAAGGCTTAGTGTTCTCTCTTATCCACTGTTGGGAAGGTTTCGTGGGTCCGACAAAGACAATGCATAACAGTGATGTAACCTGCTCAATGGAGGGTGGGAGCACACACGCAACCGACGACGTGTCCTGGGGATAAACAATCATGTGCCCTTTCATTCCTTGTTGAGAAGTCATGCCATTGGCATCACCACACAGTTGGATTATCCAACACTGAGCTCGACATTGAGCTATCATCGCTTCTTCCACAACAGTTAGGTCTTGGAGTTCCACTGGTTGCAGCCCTGTATATAACTTGTTCGACAGTGACAAGGAAGGCACATCACCTCTTTTCAGATGAGAATGACATTCTTTGCACAAATGCAATACGGTTTGTCCATTGACCTCGCTGACCCTGGACAGTTCCAGCAGATAGTCTTTCAATGGGCCTGCAGGGAATGGCATAGGGGGCTCAAATACTCTGTCATCAAGCTACATGCCATCACCATCTTCATCATCTCATTCAAAAATATCTGGCCTTTGCAATAGTCTTCCATTCAGCTCATCAAGACGAACGGTCTGCTTTTGCTTCGTGGCATATGATCCAGCACAGCTGGCACAAACAAAAGAGGCCAGAGTGTCCTTGCTTGTTAAGGTGCAGAACAAAGACACTATTTTTTCCTTCAACGAATCAACTGTGGCCATTCTATGCAAGTTTGAAGCATGTCAGGTATGTCATCACCAACCGCGTTTGATGCCTCTGACTTTTTGCCTTTGCAAGACGCAACGACGTGGGTTTTTATTCGGCAGCGCATTTGTGAAACGGACAAGGGCTGATCATCATTCAGTCCTAGGTGTCTAAACACACATATGATTGTGTTCTTACTCATGTGTTCTGTTCCTCTGCTGATTGCGAACAATCTGAACTTTACAGGGTCGAATTCGTTATTGTTTCCAGCAAGGTATGATTCAATGGCCCCCCCCACAAGATGGGTGCACAGATTCTATTTCGCCATTATCACAGGGTATGACATTCTGTAAACAGTGCGCTTTAAGGAAGTGATCTACGATTAGTTCTTTGAGCTCGTCACGTTGGCAGTCCATCTGATGTGCAATACCATGCGATCTGGCAATTGAGACCAGCTCTGGGCATTTCAACTACTTGAAATTGGACCCAATGCCAAAAAGACTTTGCTGCTGATCAGACGTCAACCCGGGTGTATTTCGGTACTTGCGAATGCGTTAGATGCAAGTACTCCATCTTTGCAAAACAGTTTTGGCCCTTTCTTGAGTGGGTGTGTCAGTAAGCAAGTTACATATCATTGCCAGCTTCTTGGTTGGTAATCGCAAGTTGTCGTCACTGTGCTCCAAGATTAGATCTAGGAAGGCGTTCATGGTGAGAGGAAAGGTTTCGACATGTTGGTGCATAGTGAGTGATCATTGACAGGCTGTCTGCCTTTGCTAGTAAGCCAACATTCTCCCTGGATCAGGTGGGAAACAAGCTTTGTCTGGCATTGCAATGCTGTGGCACCTTCGTCCATTCGAACGGAATGGAGCTTCATCATTTTTGTTAGGACATCAAAGTTTTCACTGAAAACGGACGCGACAGCTCGTACACCACGATTGCTAAGTACATTCGATTTGAATATGTTGATACTTGTCGTTTTAGATGGGGTCGCAGTGGGGACGCCGGACTGCCTTTTGGAGGTTTCAGCAGAAGAGCACAGTTGTGAGGAACTGGATGCAGTCTGCTGTGCGCCAGTAGACAGTGGATCATCATGGTTTTCTTCAGCCATTCGGTGTGAAGGGCCTGGTTCAGATTCGGTGTATGGAGTGTGTACAGTATTGGTATGAGCTATGGGCATATCAATGTCCATAGGGGATGATGGGTTCTCCATTTCAAATGTATTCTCCATGTCTTCTGCATGCAACATAGTGTCCTGTGTCACTGAAAGATGAGAATGTGCACATAAGGAAATGAACGCTTACTGATTGCATGTACCCGCACTGTGTTTGTCCAATCTTGACCTAAGACATAAGTACCATCCATAGTATCCCTGTAAAACATAAACAGATGAGTGGCAAAGATTTGGCTGAGAGTGTCTGGTGCAGAAACAAGAAGATGTCGATTGGCAAAACTGATGTGAGGTGAAGAGCTAACAGGCGATGTGGGATCAAATATTGCACGGGACAAAACGCCATTGACGTGTACAGCGGCGATGTTGGCCATTGGTAGGTCATTGGGAGTGAGGGGGCGTTGGATGCAGTTTAAAAGGAGCAGAGCTGTCGGAGTGTAAAAACTGATGGAAAGGGATGTTCAGGAGAGTGTCAGATTTATTCCCAGGCACCCAATTCAAATCTACCACCAAACGCAAAAAATAGGGTGCTCCAACTAGCCCACTACTAAAGGTAGCAGGAAAAAGGAAATTTCCCACCACGTGATTACTTAAATTTAGTTCACCACACTCCATTTGACCTCCTAGATGGTTTGATACCTTATTTCAGCCTATATTCTAGTGTAAGGAACCCATATTACAGATGTTAAAGCCCACCTAAAGCATTCTAGAAGATGACAGCACAATACCACATGACATGTCACTGGCTGTGATGTCACAGACTCCGAGCCATATACAACTCAAAACTGGCTGTATGAGGAGTTTAGAGCTTAAAGTGAGGACTCTACTGCTCTTTGCACAGTTTAAAGGTCTGTAACTCTGCTAGAATACCATTTAAAAGTGACATACAAATATGATTTTCAGCTGGCTTGGGACCCCTCCCTCCCTAGACCCTGTGTCACATGCCGCAATGCTGCACCCCCCTTGGCTGTCTGTGGCTGACTGCACATTGTTAAGCCATCTGTTACCGGTTTTTAATGAACGAACGGTGAAAACGAAGGACATATCTTAGAGGATCCCACTACTAGATCTGGCACACTCTAGCCATTACCCTGATGATACCCCAGACTGCCAGGTCAGGGACCAACCAAGGACCCAAGGGGGGTGCGGCATTACGAGAAAGTACACAGGGTACATTTAGGAATTTCAGCAGGTTCAGAGACCCTCCCTCCAAAAAAGGAAATTTCCCATCACATGATGACTTAAATTTAGATTTCCATGGTCTTTTGCATCTTTCTCGTGCTCTTAAACAATATTTTGGGCTATACTATGCATACTCTACTCAAATGAGACATATCTAAGAGGTCCAAGCCCACCCAAGATGTTCTGGGAGATCCTGCAAAGATGATGACAAATTGGCACATGACATATCTGTGGTCATGATATCATAGACTCACAGCTGTATACTGGCTGCATGGGAGCTCTAAAGCCAATATGTGAGTCTATATTGGTATTTACACAGTTTCAAGGTCTATGGCATTGACAAATCAATGATTTGAGGTGGTATACAAATATGATTTTCAGCCAGCTCGGGACCCCTCCCTAGACCCTGTGTCACATGGTGCGATGCCGCACCCCCCTTAGGCAATAACACGGGTTCACCGCGAGTGAATCCGGTCAACACCGCACCCGTCACCGTGACTGATTGTCACTGGCAGTTACCGCGGTGAAGAACCTTAGTTAGCTTGATAAACTGAAAGTATGACAAGATATGATATTAATATAAACTGTCTTGGCCTGTGAAGTGCTTTTTTATATAATTTACACTAATCTGGTGACCACTCCGCCCTCTTCTACTGATGCTTATGCCCTTCACCAGGTTCACGGTGTCAGAAATCCTCATCCGCACCTGTACCCGGCCGGTGAAAAACCGTAACCCGGCCGGGTAGCCCCCACCCGTGCTCCAGCCTAACCCCCCTTGCAAGGACCAACACTTTTAGTGATGTCACTTCTCCTTCCCCCCCACCTTGGGATATCGATATCCCACTGATCTATATTCATCCTATCTACAGATAGCTACTCTCTCAGTTGGGATATCGATTCCCCTTTGCATCTCACATATCTATCTTGTTGCTATCTCGTGGGAGTCGCAATCATGTGACCGTGTACCTCGCCTGAATTTACTACAGGTCCGGGCCGTACTTAATGAGATCGAACCAGCTCTCTGAATTTCCATGTGGACGTTGGAACAAGTGAAAGAGCATAACTCTGCTAGGCAAGTTTCCTTGTATTAACCTCCATCACTGAAATCATTTTTCAGTTCTTGCTGGGTCATTATTAAGGATCAAGTCTACGATGTCACTGAATTCTTGAACGAGCATCCGGGTGGTCCAGACATCATTCTGAAATACGCTGGAAAGGTGAGCTTTTTATTACTGAAGGAATCCTGTCCTGATCAAATTAGGATGCAACCGCTGTCTATGAGCCAATTCATCCTCCTAATGCCCTACGCGACAATCTCCCTCAGTCAAAACATCTAGGATCACTGGACTCTCAGGCCTCTGCTGTTTTGAGCCATGCTCGCGACAATAGAAAGAAGACCAACGACGAGCTACGGGTCGAGCAGGCTCTGAGAGAACGTCCCACTCTAGAAAGAATTCTAAATCTTGCAGAGATGGCGGTATGTAGCTTCGTTCCTTCTCTTTGACGATGATGTGACGGACTCAGGAAGTAGCAAAACGTGTGATGCCCTACAAAGCTTGGGCATACTATTCTTCTGCCACGGACGATAGCATCTGTATGGCTTCCCTTATAGCTCTGGCCTAATGTCTTGAAACCAGCTATCAGCGCATACTGAAAATGTACGCGCATTTACGCGGTTTTTTTTCAACGCCCGTGTTATGCGACCCGTGTCCAAGTGTGATCCTTCTACTACAATCCTCGGTTTCAAATCTTCGATACCTGTCTTTGTAAGTGGGGCCGCCCTGGCAAAATTAGGCCATCCACTCGGTAAGACGAGGAATGCCATCCATTATGTACTGACCCACCACAAGGAGAAGTGAATATTACGAAGGGTGTTTATCCAGCGTCTGTTATTCAAATGGTTTCATCAAATTCTTCCGTTTCACCGGAAGAGATCGTAGCTGCTGCTGAACCAGATCAGACTCTTTTCTTCCAATTATACAAGAGTTCCAATGACCAAACAGCCGAGGAGCGAGTGCGCAAGGTGGAACGCTTGGGCTTCAAAGCCATTTTCCTAACTGTCGATGCTGTTGTCTATTCAAATCGAGAACTTGATACTCGTGCTCCTTGGACTTTGGAAGACATCGAGGGCCTTCCAAGGAAATTTTATGTTGAAGAACATCAAGATGCAGTTGCTAATATAACAGGTACCGCTGGGGCGCTGATTGCTAATGATGATCGCGACATGACTTGGGAAAAGGTTGGTTTTCTGTCACTGAGGGACCTCACTTACCGACTACAGACTATCCCCTGGTTACGCAAAATTACCAAATTGCCCATAGTGATCAAGGGTACGGCCGATAACAATTTGTCTAACCTAATTTAATTTTGTTCAGGTATTCAGTGCGTTGAAGATGCGGTGCTCGCAGCAGAGGCGGGAGTTGATGGAATTCTGGTATCTAACCATGGAGGCGAGTAGTTGATTTTCTTGGACGACCAGTGTCATACACCTTTTCCAGGACGACAGTTAGATTGGTATGTCTGCAACCCTGTCCGTGGTCTTCGATACAACTCCGTCAGGTCTATGCCTTCTTTGGAGGTTCTATATAGAATCCGTAAGCAGCGACCAGACCTCTTTGATAAAATGGAAGGTTTGTCGTGTCTATCTTATTTTGATGCATCATGAGTTTTCTCTAGTGTACTTGGATGGTATGTGCTACTCGATGGCTTCTTCAAGTTCATGGAATTCGTGCAGGTGGTATTCAGCGTGGCACTGGTGAGTGATCTAGGTCCCTCATAAGAATACTCAACCATATATGGACAGATGTTATCAAGGCATTGTGTCTGGGAGCGAAAGCTGTTGGTCTCGGTCGTGCATTCTTATACGCGCAGAGTGTAGGAGTATATTTCTTTCCTAATCACACCTTATTCAGTCTTCCAGGCATACGGTGCTGCCGGAGTAACTAAAATTATTCAAATCTTGGAGCGGGAGATTGTTACAAGTATGCGGCTTATGGGTGCTACATCCATCAAGGATTTGACGCCCGAGATGGTATGAAATTGATTTGCATAGATCGTTTTTCTTACATGGACACAGATTGAACGTGTCGATTGGCAACCACTAGCCCGCCTATGACTTTCCTCCCTTTAATGCCCTTAATGCTTCTTCTGTGTTCGCGAGTATGTCTGTGTCCAATGGCCATGGTTTTCCCATCCAGGTTGCGAGCTCTGTATGATCCTTAAACGGATCACTTGTGTTTGGATGTACGAGAACACTTGACAACGATCAGTTTCACGGGGTCATCCTTTAAATTTGCTTACGAGCAAGGTCCTCTGTGTACAACTAGCCAAGAGAACAAGGTGCCAGTCTGGTGTGGGGTAAAGGTATTGACTTCGAACATGGCGACTGGATGGGGACCGACCGGACGGTCCCAGAACCTGTATATGCGAAGCTAGGCATGTTGCAGAGCATTCGAACAGAATAAGGAGCGCATTCACCTCTGGGAACTCTCTTCTGATTCTTTCGTGGAGTTCTCGTGCGAACTCCACTTCCGATGTCTTGTTCTGCATATAATAGACTGGCCCGGTTCTCAACTCCGCAGTTCGTATCTGGAATACTCACTGTGAAAATCAAATCCATTATTCTTCTTTGTTATTGGGTCTGGGAACTCCTCGTATGCTTTGCTCTTATCAGCGGGCAGATTGGTCAAAGATTTCCCATCGGAGTTGAATGTAGTAGGTAAAGGAGGCGCGTTTTCGTAGCCCAGGAGAGGAGAAGGATATTTTGCCATGACTGCGCTTTAAGTGGCTGAGCCACTATTTATGCAGAATTGAATATCGGAAGCTGTCTAAGCCGCATAAGGTGAAATGACTGAGATATGACATAATAAGCATACTGCGCTTACGAGGCAGGAATTCAGCCGGCTGAGATAGGCTGAGATCCTTTGAGTACAACGTAGGCGGGTGACTGATATGTTATCACAGATTCAATATCATTAGATCAGTGGACCACGTGACTGGAGACCTCCAACACTAACTTGGCAGGCCCATTTGTGGCGAATTTTAAAATTTATTAGTGCTGAAATCAATCGCAAGCTTCGTGTCATCGTTCGATTCTCATCTGCCACACCTCGGCCAATCTTGGTATTAAGTAAAGCATCGGCACTCTTCTCATCGCTTGCATGTCTCCGCACATCCTCGATAACGCCCTCGGCGCTGTTGGCAACACGCCTCTCATTCGCCTTGATAAAGCTGCCCAGCATTATGGCTTGAAATGCAATCTGTGTAAGGTCCTGCGGCGTCCTCAAAGTCTGACATTCATCATGTTCTCAGTAGGAAAGGTTGAGTTTACATCTGCCGGTGGCTCAGTCAAGGATAGGATAGCCAAGGCCATGGTTGAAGCAGCAGAGAGGGAAGGAAAACTTCTTCCTGGTAAGAGTGTTATCATAGAGCCAACCAGTGGCAACACAGGTAATCATTGTGGTGTATCCTTATCTTAGAAATCACTCATCGTCGTCCAGGCATTGGACTAGCCATGGCATGCGCAATAAAGGTAGTAAACTGGTCATTTAGCAGAGCATATACTGAATACGACAGATAAGGGGTATCAAGTAATTATAACCATGCCTAACAAGATGTCCTTGGTGTGTATACGTCTGCCGATTGCAGCCTATTGAGCTGATGTGTACGATAGGAAAAGGAAGCTGCTTTGCGTGCGTTGGGAGCAGAGGTTATCCGAACGCCAACTGAAGCGGCATGGGACTCGCCTGAGAGTCATATAGGTACGAAAATTTCTCTATTTCAAGCCTGAGTTTTAACCGATTTAGGTGTCGCATTAAAGTTGCAACGCAACATTCCCCACGGCATCATCCTAGACCAATACCGCAATGTAGGTAGCGACTTTCGAACGAGACATTGACTGATGTTAGTACAGGCGAACAATCCCTTGGCTCATGAACTGACTACTGGGCCAGAAATCATCGATGCGATAGTATCTACTCCAGGCTCAGCAAGCAGACCGTCTTCCGGATTAGTAGACGCGTTCATCGCTGGCGCAGGTACCGGGGGAACTGTCACAGGTGTTTCTAGAGCTATCAAGAAGACGCATAACAAAGACTGCGTTGTTGTTGGCGTTGATCCAGTGCGTTGTATCTGCTCCTACCTCCCTTACTGTACGCTGAATGACACAGAAAGGAAGCATACTCGCTCAGCCCGAAGAGCTCAATACCATAGATGTCGGCGCAATATATGTTGTCGAAGGAATTGGATACGACTTCGTGCCCAAAGTGTTGTCACGCGACGTTGGCGTAGTGGATTCCTGGATCAAAACATCTGATGAAGAAGCTTTCAGCGCAGTGCAAGTACTGATGAGAAAGGAGGGGCTATTGGTTGGGGGAAGCAGTGGTAGTGCTTTAGCTGGTGCTATTCAGTGGCTCACGACAACTGAAACGGGCAGGACTTTGGCAAATACACCAGAAGCCAATGTCGTAGTTCTTTTGCCTGATGGGTACGTGTTTTGCCTTGCAGTCAGCAGCACTGAATGAGATCTTTTCAGACTTCGAAACTATATTGGCAAGCCTTGGTTCCTGAAGATGGCAATGGAAGGAGAGACCTCACTTGCAAAGACTGTTGCCAGAATCTTGAAGAATTAATTCGGTAATCAATAATACAGTGAATTATTTAGGCAGAATAAACGGCAAAGAAATCTGCTCATAAGAGCAATCCTTACTTCGGCCTTATAAGCCAGCTGTTCGTTGATTAGGCGAACAGCGTTCATTGCTATTGGCACTTTCCAGAACCAGGCAGCTGTAAGATTTCCACTGCCCGGGCAGATATAGGCCGTAGATAGTGTATGAAACGGAAACAGTATATATTCGACATGGTGGTTCAAGACAAATTTTCAAACTGTGACAGTGACAGTGTGACCACAATCTGAACTGTCGTTCACGTGATAAAACGCGTCAAAGCGCGACATGACATTGTTATTGTCGACTACTTGATCCATCCTGCCACACCACTTGTGAGTATTATTGCCCTGATGACTACCATGCTGACATAATAGTAGCATACCTCATTATGAGCAACTTAAAGACTCTACGGAATGCGATACAAAATCTTAAAGGCAAAACGATCACAGAAAGAACAAGTAGGAAGCGTCTTCCACACCAGAACATTTGTACTCAACACTTTATTAGCCGGTTTCAAGTCTATTCGTGACACATTCGAATCCACCCACGCCCTCGAAAATTTTGCTATCAACGACGACGGCATTCAGGAACCCAAGACCTGGATAATCCTCTTCCAAGCCCTTTTCCAGTACCTTCTGCTAGAAAAGCAAGGAAAATCGACTAGCTCGGCAGACCAGAGGGTTAAAGAGGTGGCAGCACTGGTGCGCAGCCTTACAGAACGAGGGGCACATCTTTTCAATCGAAAGGTCACAGAAGTGCTCTACGTTCATATGCTTCAGACCATGATATCCAAGAGCGCTCTTTGTCCCTTGGTGTCTGAAGACTATATCAAAGCGATCAAGGCTCTCTTCAGCTTTCCTGCTCACTTGGACCATCTAAAATTGAGCAGGTGGCTCGAACTCGTGCAGTTGGGATTTAATGTTATTTTGGGCGATCCTTTAAATAAGGTGCTTGAAACGGACCCAAAAACATCTGCCCCGAGTCCAGCTGCATCTGCAAGTACCAGCGAAGGTTTTGTGGATGATGGTGATGGTGATGGTGATGAGTTAGAGGATGACCCCAGACTCGGAAAGCGTCCTCGTCAGGAAAACGTGCGGCCACCATCTTCGAAACCTAACACTGCTCCTCAAAAGGAATACAATCCCGTAGCTGCGACAGCGGTGCAGATCGAGTTCAATTCCCTCGTTACGCTCCTCATCCAGTCGACCTATTCCCCGGTTCTTTTCAAGTCCTGCCGTAGCCTGCCTGGCTCCCTTCTCCATCGATGTCAACGCTTTCTTGAATACTTTCCACCTGACTCGACACTATACAATGACTTTTTACAAACTCTCTTGACACTGCTATCCCAGCTTACTATCAACAGAAAGGAAGAAGTTTCGAAATTTGCTCGTCACTCGTGGAAAAACTTGGTTGGACTGTGGAGAACGAAAAACAAGCGACTGAAAGAGACTCTAGTCGCGATCCTACATCGCCTTCTGCCCTATGTCACTGCTCCAGATAGGCCTGGTGATGATCTGTCGAACTACAATTGGTCTGATGGCGTCTGGAAACTATGGCGACTTCTCGATACCGAGTCGTCGAACAGGCGGGGGAGCGAGGGTCTTGCATTCGATGCTATTCGCTTGGAGCTGAACTACAGCCGGCGCAAAGCATTCGTAGCTAAAACTTACAGAGTGGGCTTAATTTTCAATGCTGATGAAGCTCTTACTTGGGCTATTCTTGAGCTGCAAGCGGATTGTGCCGAAAAGGTCAGTTGCTGCGCTTTTCGTCTGCGAAGCTGACGAGCTCATTAGCTGTATCAATTCTCTGAATCGTATCTCAGTACCTTGAGTACCCCACGTGTCCACGGCAAACGAACGCGCGTAGAAAATCCGATCAGCTCATTACTACGTTCGATCCAAGAGCAGTCCTCGCCACAGGTCCGCAGTTATCATTTACAAGTGTTGCTCTTCATCATCGACCGCCATTGGGACCGGATACACGATACACTCCAGCAATCAGTGATGAATCAACTAAGTCAATGGCTTGCTGCCGACGACCCTGTAGTGCAGTCATGGGTGTTTTCATGCCTGGCCGCCGTTGCGTATGAAGACGCTCAAGTACCACCAACTTCATCCTCTCAATCACAACAGTCTCTCACTACTGAGCCAGTCACCTCACGAGATGAAGTCTTTTGGGGTCCTCTGTGGACGCTCGCTTTGCGGCGAGCTAACGTGCCAGCCGTTTCTCGGGCAGCTTGTCATCTTGCACAAACACTCGTCACATTTTTTGATTCTCTTCCCAGTTCTTCCAATCGCGTTCTTTTATCGTCGCGGAAAGTTCTTGCGGAGGTTGAATCGTTCACAAGGGACATTGATGTCCAGGGTCCATCGCATCCATACGAGTCCGTTTGCATGCTGTTGATACATTTTTTGAAAATCGCCAACCAAGACGTTCGCCTTTATCGTATGCAATTCGAAGACAAAGTCCTTTCATGGCTGCTCGACTCCTGGTCATTTTCTGATGGCACACAAATGCGACAACTCGTGATGAAAGACATTTTGTCACTAATAGAAGCCATCTGCGGCTACACTAGGCGTTGCGAGCTTCTTTTCGATCCTCCTCTTCCTGATTGTCCTATCGTGCGCACGTTGGTCGAAGAAGAGAGTACTCGAGTAATCCGCGACTTCGCACTGTACGCTCGATTGACGGACTCCGTGAAAATGAGGAAGCCAGTGGTGAACCTGAATGTTGAGACAAATGCAACCCATACTGTTACAGAACTAACACAGCCACGAGGACGAGAGCGGAAAATTTCGGTGTTTTTGGTCAAGGCCTTGGAATCGCATTTCATGGAATGGGAGCCAGCTATACCAACTGAGATACGTTTACGACCGGAAAAGGCTCGCCAAGCCCTCGACGCAGCTGTCGCAGCACTCTGGTTCGATGCTCTTGTGACGTGCAATGGTATCCAGTCAAACCGACGTGTTGTTCAATCTGCGTTCAAGCTCATAATATCGATTACGCCACATTTGGCCCGCTCGACTTGGTCACTTTCCGAAAAGGCGTCTGTCCTTCTAGCATTAGAGCCTCTTGTCTGGTGTCAGCAGCTTAATTGCTGGGAATCACCAGATTGGACCGCCATCATACCTCCTGACGAAGGCACTGGAATCAGATCTCGTACTCTAAAGGAATTGTCGAATGAATACTATCACGAGTCAACCGACCCCTACTCAATTGAACGACTGAGAATACAAAGGGCTATATGGCGACATCCTGATGTAAGTCATTGTTTTGAATTCATATTCTGATATCCATTCCCTTTAGCTCACTGACGGTTTTACTCGCATTATGGAGACCCTTCGAGATGTTCTACGCCAGTTGATTGGGGATCCTACTTCACAAGTTGTCGAAGCTGATGATGGTTTTGGCAGAATTAAGAATACTCCTACGGTCAAAGGACGAAGTCTTTTGGTAGAGTCTTCTGATACCATCCGATGCGTTGGTAAGATATGCATCATGTTTCTCGGCCAAGGTCCCTTTCTACAGTCGACCTCGGGCGAAGCAGCGCATGATAAAGACCTAGCTGAGCTTTTGTTGCGCTCACTCGAGTTGCGGTCTGATCGATTTCTCCTTCTTTACCCCCTGTTCCTCCAGAACATTCGTTTAGAGACTTTGACTATGACCCCTTCGAATGTCAACAATTTGTTGGAGGAGCTGTCAGATCAGCTGCAACTACATGCCTGCTCAAAGAGCGAATGCTGGCAGAGATTCGCTACATCGGTCCTTGACTCTACCTTGCATCTGTGGATCAGCAATGCATTCTCCGCTCCAGTCAAGTCGAAGGTTCGCCAACTATGTCATTGGCTGTCTTCGACTCTCAACAAAGGGGGAATTGCCTCTTGGAGAGTTCGGGATGCTATCGCCCTTTTCCTCGATCGTTATCTTTCGGTAGATCCTTCCCAATCTTTTTGGCGAGAAACCAGTGAAGACGGTGACGCTGTCGATTCAGAGGACTTCCCTGTCAGCTTGCTGCAAACCCTAGTTAGCGATGACGACATCCGCGTGAGATTTCGCGCTGCGGTGTTGAATGTGAAGACATTTGCAGTCGCTAGACGAGCTGGATATCCGGAAGTGAACCTCTATACCGCTATATACAACAGACTGGAGGTGAACCTTTCCCAGTGCGTAGTTTTCCCCTTGACATATATATTTGACTCATTTCGTCAGGTACGAGATGATTCTAACCCGTTTACTGACTTTAGGAAACATCATGGTTGCCAGTTCCGCCGTTCGTCGTGGGGCTTATTGGCACATTGTGGAGACAAGCATCAAAGACCCTCACACTTATGCCGTCCATATCGAGTCCATCCTCCGTGCTGTTTCGGATAGAATGGGCTTGAAGTGTTTCTCCGCTCTATTTGAAACGTATGGCTCACAGCTTGCCATATCGATCAGGGAAGGTGAACATGATTTTGTTCGTGTACCACCACCTCTTCTTGGCTATGAGTCCCGCAAAGAAGCCGCGGAGGCATCCTTTACTGCTTTTACTCCTGCTTTCGTGGTTGCCGGACATACTAAACGAGACGTCGTTGACCATGGCATGAAACTATTTCAAGCGTACTGCACCATATTGCAAATACGTCCGGCCGATGGAATTTTGAGCTGTTTTGGAGACATTGTTGCCTGGTGCCTACTCTCGTGGCATGAGCAGGGACAGTTACTGGAAAGTAAACTTGACCTCCTCGTTGCCAAGACGATGATGAAAGATCGAGCTGCTTTTGAATCTGTTCTCAAGAAGAATATTGACGCCGTGGCGGCATCTGCGTTGTGTACTTTGTCTGATGAGAGTTTTGGCCACCAATCCCCCATGCTCTCAGCCTTACAGGGCGTAGATGATGGTAGGGGAGGAGCTTCCGCTGTTGTGGACACATTTTGCGCTTTGATGAGACATCGTGTGACCGCACAGGGCCAGCCTCAGCTCCCTAGTTACCCTGCCGAGTCAGTTATACATGTGCTGGCTTGCTTGGTAGATTGGGTAGACCAGATCGATTCTAGGGCAATCACCTATCACGTTCTACACATCTTGTTTGCGAGGATACATCAATCACCATTGGTCCACGAGCAAATTCGCATCTACGAAGCGGTTGCACTTTGGGTTGCATACAACCATAGCGAATTCGAGGATCCAAGCCTGTTACACACTCTGATCCACGGTGGATGTTTGTTGATGGCGCAAAGTGATCTTGCGCGGCTAGCTCAATCTCTGCTAGATTGGGCTTTCAGTCAGTACTGTTTGGGCGGGAGGGCGGATCCTAGATTCCCTGACATCTTCACGCGAACATGCTGTTTGGCATATGATTACTCCCGTGATGAAGACCCAACTGTGGCAGCCATAGGTAGCGAATTGTTGAAGTGGATGGACCTTCAAGCGTTGGAAATCTCAAGTAAATCGAACAAACTGAAGGACCAGATCTTAACTTCACTTCCTGCATGGCCGCATGAATTTTCTGCCGCTCTTTCCGAACTTTTTGCGGAAATTTCTCCCCAGAGACTGTCATCCGTGCTGAGCAACCATAGGGCTACCACCGACAAATTTCGGGTCGTGCGTCAACTACGCCACCGTGACATCCCGTCTTTCGGCTCCAGAGAATTCTGGAAACTGAAAGAGTCTATTCCTTCCGTAAATGAACTACGCGATGAGGATATGCGGTCCTTTGCGGAGCTTCTTGTCCTCTGTAAAGGCTCTGTCAGCAGTTTTGGCGATGACCAGCTTCTGGCGAAGGCCACGCGAAACAAGGAGGCCGCAGACCAGATCATCGTGCGAGCTCTCCTCATCATGCTTGAGGATCATGATCCGATAAAGCTGCACACCGCTTACCGTACCTTACGTTCGGTGATGGCAGAAGGATTTATCCCTCCTACACTCAAAGACTATAATGCCGAGATCGAACTCCTCAAGACATATCCACGACTCCCCACCCCTCGAACCGCCGTCACTTTCGATGATGCCTTGAGCTCTGAATCTTTGTTAGAAGCCTGCTGTAACTTTCCTAGATGGGTTGGTGCGATCGCTGTGCTACTTAGTGACACACTTGCCGAGTCCAATCTGTTATACGCACAGCTAAGGGCCATCCTCTTGTCCGACGCTACATTCGCAGAGAAACTGTTGCCAGTGCTGGTCTGGAGTCTGCTAGTCGCGGAAATTGAAAACAACCATTGCGTGAACATGGAGCGCAGCTCACGACCACGTAGCGTGGCACTTTCCCAATATTTCGCTTCTGTGCTATGTTCGGGACGGGCTGTTCTAGAGTGTCGCAGGGCAATTGTTTCCACTGTTCTTCATCTTCTAGATCGTCCACCGCCTGAGAAGGCCGCCAATACCACTGCACTCGCGTATGAAAGATGGTTACATATTGATTTTTCTTTGCTTGCCCAGACTGCGATTTCATGTGGTTCCTACACGACCGCCCTCCTCTTTCTAGAGGTGGCCGCTAACAATGAAAGCAACGTTGGAGTAGGAACGGAACAAATGATGTATGAGATATACAGCCACATAGATGAACCGGACGGGTTTTATGGAATCAAAGACCAAAATCACCAGCAGTTTCTCATCAATTCTTTCCATCACGAGAGGCAATGGGACAAGGCATTTCGCTTCCACGGCGCTGCTTTGGAAGCGGGAAGTACAGACGGTCGGGAAATGGATGGCATGCTGCAAGCATTCCATTCCTTTGGATTCAATCATCTAGCCTCTGCATCTCTTGGTGGTATCAATTCTACATCTCCAGTCACATATCATCTAGGTTGGCGAACAGAGACTTGGGATTTGCCTGACTATCGACGCGGTCGAAGCTCAGGTAGTGCCTTATATCTTGCTTTACGTGCCGTGCACCGAGAGCGCGGTATCGAGGCTGTGGATGGAGTACTTCGGAAGGTCTTGGTCGACGAAATGCAGTATCTCCGTGCCCTCGGATCGGAGAATATCACCGAGATCCGTGAAGTTGTGCAAAGCCTGATGTGTCTGAGTCAAGTTTCCACATGGCTCAGCCCTCCAGTCCAGACGCAGCTTGCATCCAAACAGGTTCCTAAGGATGGATTTATGACCTTGGAGCCTGGATTTGAGTAAGCACTGATTTGTACTGAAATGACTGCTGACAACCTCCACAGCTTTTCAGACGCCGAGAGTATCATGGCAACTCGCATATCACTAATCCGGTCATCGCGACAAAAAGAAGAGCGTCAACAGATCGGAAACATGATTTCTGATTTCGCAAAAGGTTTATTGGATATTGAAAAGCAATGTCTATTGCGTATATCTTTGGTGGCCCGAGAAGCGCATCAAAACCAAATTGCACTCAATGCAATCGTTCGCGCACAGAGACTAGAACCTTCGTTTGAAACATCTGAGGAATTTTCCAACGTCCTTTGGCTTCACAACGAAGAAAAGCGAGCAGTACAGCTGTTGACAGATCTTCGAAACAGTGCCCCATCTCTAAAACGAACACCTATCCAGACCGCAATTATCAATGCTCGATTGGTACGAGTTCTGCTCTTCTCGCTGGGTTGAGTCTCATTGACGATTCAGGGGTCTTGGACAGCTGAAGCCTGTTTGCATAAGCCTGCCTACATTCTGAAGGAGTTCTTCGATCCCGCCATATCTCTGATGCGTGGGGCGAGTTCAAGTGCTGAGGTTGCTGAAATCTACCACCAATGTGCCGTTTTCGCCCAGCACCAATACTATGCTATTGTGCAGTCTCCCGATGTGCTTCGTCGGAAGGTTTACCTCGATCTGAAGACAAAGCACCTGAAACGCCTACAAGAAACAAAAACATCAATCAACGATATAGACGTTCGCCAATCTATTACTCATGAGATAGACAGGGCCACTAAAGTGCAGGCGAGCGACCAAGCCATCTATGATGAATACATTCGCGAACGAGGCCACTTCCTTGTTCTCGCGATTGACATGTATTCCCGGTGTCTGGAAGTCTCTGACGTACATGACGGTGATGCAGCCATCCGTCTCTGTTCTCTGTGGCTTGCAAACTTTGACGAATCGGGAGCTAACTTTCTAAAAAAGATTCAGGCTGCTTTAGATCGTATCCCGTCTCGCAAATTTATCTTTCTTGCGGTGACCACATTAACACTTCATTTCAAGCTTCACTGATTGGTTTGCAGCATCAACTCTCTGCCAGACTCTCGCACATCAAAGCGCAGGAAAGCCAGCGCCATTTACATTCCTTGATCATCCGAATGTGCAAAGAACATCCGTTCCATAGTATCTATCAAGTATTCTGTTTACTTCCCTCGGAGACATCAACAGATCGCAGTGCAGGTCGTGGTCAAGCTGCGAAGGAGATCCTTAACTGCTTACAGAATGTCTCAGATAAGACGACACGAGAACGAGTGCTTCAAATCGAAAGATTGTCTGCGGCTTGCCTACAATGGGCAGAGCACAAATTTTTTGCTGACAAGAAAGATAAGCACTTGGCACCGGTCCCAAACAAGAGCACTAGCATACCTCGCTCTCAAACCATCCTATCGATCCATAATCTCAAAATTCCAGCGCTGACTAGTCATACACCCCTCGATCCTACCCTTCGCTATGATAATATCACGACAATCAAGTCCTACGAAAAGTCGTTTGTCGTTCTCGGTGGCATCAACTTGCCAAAAGTCTCCACCTGTCTTACAACAGATGGAAAAGCACATAAACAGCTTGTAAGTAACTGTAGTGGTTATCGACTGGTCTCAAATCCTTGCAGTTCAAAGGCGACGACGATTTACGTCAAGACGCTGTAATGGAGCAGGTCTTTGAGTTGTGTAATAACTTACTGGGGCGAGACCGAGAAACCAAACGCAGACGACTCTTAGTCCGAGATTACAAAGTGATTCCGCTCGCAGCCCAAGCCGGCGTAATTGAATTCGTCGACAACACAATTACACTCTGCAGTTGGCTCGAAAGTGCCCACAAACGGTACGCCACCAGTTATGTTCCATCGGTCAAAGAGTTGCGAGATTCGATGAATCGCGTATCGGGCGATGGGGTCGAAGCACGAATCAGAAAGTTCAAGTCGATACTGCAACGCGTCAAACCTGTGATGCGACACTACTTCACAGAGGCGCACCGAAAACCTAGCGCATGGTTTGCGATGAGGCTCAACTATGTTCGGAGTGTCGCGACAACGTCGATAGTCGGGCATGTGTTGGGCTTGGGGGATCGGCATGTTTCTAATATTCTTATTGATCGATTATCTGGCGAGTTGATTCATATTGATCTGGGGATTGCGTTTGACCAAGGGAAACTCCTGCGTGTACCTGAAACAGTACCGTTCAGGATGACGGGGGATATGGTCGACGGGATGGGGATTTCTGGTACTGATGGTGTTTTCCAACGATGTGCAGAAGAAACGTTGAGAGTGTTGAGGGAAGGATCCGAAGTGATTATGACGGTGTTGGAGGTGTTCCGACATGACCCGTTACATAGCTGGACAGCGAACGAGGACAAGATGAACCGTGCGCAACCAGAGAGTGCTGTAACGGAACCCGCTGCAGAACCTGCGGCAACGACAGCGGTACATGGCACGATGGAAATCAATCTGAGCAGTGGGGTGGCAGACGAGGCGGCTGATCGGGCACTGTCTGGTGTGGCGAAAAAGTTGAGCAAGACGTTGAGTGTGGCATCGACAGTGAGTGGGCTTATTGCTGAAGCTCGAGATCCCGCCAACTTGGGCGTGATTTTTCCGGGTGAGTTGCTATCATCTTGATGTATTCGTGTGCTGAATCTCTTTAGGGTGGTCACCATTTTTGTGAAGCCGCGTGTAATCGTATCACATAGTGAGTTCCATTTTGATATGCAATTTGGTTGCTGACTCTCAGGCAAGTCCATCTCTCTGAAGCATATAAATGTATTACTTAGTCAGTCCAAAAGGAACAGAGCCTTTTCTAAAAGTGCATGTGATAGATGAATTACAACAATATTTATTTGTTCTTTGCAATATCCCTGGCGGCTTTGATGAGAGGTGTGAGTGTCCTCAAGGGTTCTGAGAGCTTGAAGAAGGGATGGGCTAAGAGCTCTGTAGCAGAAGGACGGTTGTCGGCATCGACCTCGAGTGTCTTTGCAAGATAGTCACTAAAGGTGGAAGAGAGGTTCTCGGGATTTGCGATTGTGGGGGTACCGTTTGTGGCGATAAGATAAAGAGCCTTGAGGGGATTTTGATTAAGGTATGGGGGTTCACCCTCGATCATTTCTGGAAGAAGATAAGCGAGGTGGTAGGTAGGATGAGACGGACCTATTGCCATGATACCCAGACTCCAGATATCAACTTTTGGACCGTATTCTTTCCGTGTGACGACCTCAGGAGCCATCCAATAGGGAGTGCCGACCATGGTGGTTCGCTTCGCCTGTGAAGGATCTGAGATCTGGGCGCAGAAACCAAAGTCGGCTAGGCAAAATTAGAAAAGCCGAGGAGGAGAAGAAGGCCGCACTAAGTTTGATATCGCCGACCATACTGAGCAAGACATTGTCACTCTTGATGTCGCGATGGATGACGCCGTGTCGATGAAGATGCTCAAGGCCCTGAGCCGTCTCTCTTGACACGGCAGCGATCTGACCCTCTGTCATGAGGTTTGCGGTGACGACGTCGGTGAGAGAACCACCTTCCATGTACTCCATGACGACCCAAAGGTCGTTCTTGTAGAGGAAGGAATCGATGTAGTTTACAATATTTGGGTGGCGAGAGGAGCGCATGACGAGGATCTCGTTGATGATTAGATCCTTCTTTGGTTGTTTCTCGAGATCCATTTGCTTGATGGCAACGCAAAGGTTTGTGCCGACCTGGTAGGCGGTGTAGACGCCACCAGATGCGCCCTGGCCGATCTTTACGAGATTTCTGTAGAGCTTTGTGGGGTCGGCATCTGTACATATCGCCTGCAATCGCTTGATGATATCCCCCTCCTTGTCCTTGTCTACCTTTTTTTCTCTGCGCCTGGGTGTTGCGACACCTGTGCCTGCTGCCTTTGCCAAACTCTGAGCGGCTGGACTTGGCGGCTGCTGCTGCTGCTGGGCACGTGGGTCGCGTTCTCTGGGCGAGGCGGGGGACTTGAGAGGAAGGTCTGTGGATGAGGAGCCCGGTGTCCTAGGTGAGCGTGTTGTGTTTGAACGGGTGACCTCTGGCTGCTTGACTGGTTTTGAGGGAGCTCTTTGTGAAGTTGATCTATCTATTGCCGGGGTTAGTGCGGATGGCGGGGTTGGTGCTGGACGATATGACTGAGGTTTTTTCTGAGGCGGCGGAGGCGGCGAGTCATCTGCTGAAGTGTCTGGAATCGCTCCAAGTTTATCCCAGTTTGAGCCGTTTGCTTCTTGGTAGAACTTTACAATTTCCATGACAGCCTGCGGGTTTTTCTCCTGCTCTGATCTCGAGATCCCGCTTTCCTGCAGAAGCTGCTGCCATTCCTTGGGAAGACCCGTGAACTCGCCAGTTGACGAATTGAAGCCGACATGAGTGAGATGGACCGGGTCATATGGCGTGCTAATCTCAGGACGTTTTGTGGTGTTGAAGATGAATCCCAGCACTCCCTTTTTCTGTTTTGACTGCGTGTTGCTGCGTGAGCGTGTTTGTTCTGGGAGTGGCTCTGCTGGGTCTGCATAGAAAGGCGTAGTGGTGTAGACCGGTGCTGGTGATGACATTCTACGTGAGCTTGGGCTTGTCGGGGACGTCAGTGGCTGGTCGTCGATAAAGAGGTCGTTAAGATTGGCGGTATTTGCACGCGAGGGTCGGGGCGGCGGCATTGTTTCCTGCATTGACTGTTTCCTTTTTTGTAGTTGACTGCGGGGCGGGGGCGGGGCTGCGCGAACGGGCTGAAATGTAGTGGAAGCCTGTAAGTTGGATTCTGCGAGCAGGGCGTTGTATTCTTGGATCGACTCGCGAGATGGCCGCTGCTGGTAACTCATCACAAGAAGTCCAAAATCACGGGACCCGTTGCCAATCTCCGGCATGTCCCGGACTATAAATAGACAACAAAGTATCTTGTTCATCTCAACTACCATGTCTTCCACAGAAACGACAACGACAACGACGGAAAAAGAAAAGGAGACCCCATCTCGCATCATTCATCGGAAGAAGTCGTCCTGCGATCTACGTGGCGATGCAGAGAAACAAGCACAGGATCAAGATGCGGGCAGGGACTGAGTGCGTTCTGATGATTCCCATTACTGCAGCTGAGACTGGAATAGTGGATATTCCTCGATCTACACTTGATCTTCATGTCTGATAGATAACAATGCTAAAACGCGTCGAGACTGGCGCGTCTTGACGTAAATACCAATAGGAGTTCTTGCGGTCAACTTGCGGTCGGATTCAGAAGCTTCAAGTCGCGGCAGAGACTGACCATCTCATCGTCATCGAAAAAAGCCGAGTCTACCCAGAGTTTCGAATGTGGGGTCGAGGATTGTCCGCGTCGCGATGATTGGCACGTGAGTTTACCGCACTTTATCCGCACTGCATCCTCAGAGTCTCAAACATGGAGCTTCTTCGGGCCTCGACTAGCGAATATTCTCCATACAACTATAAAGAATGGATAGCCAGCACTATCAAGCTCAACAGACATGCTCAGATCACTCTCTGCTCTTCTCTTCCTCATCGCTACCGTTAACGCCCAAGCACCTATTTGGGGACAGTGCGGAGGCCAAGGTTTGTGATTTTCTATCCCAAGAAAAGCGTGTACTAAGCCTCCATTTCCTCAAGGATGGACTGGTGCTACGTGAGTTTCGTGTTTTCATTCAAACTACGCGTCCTGACTTTGTACAGGACCTGCGTAAGTAATCCCAAGGCGCTCTTTTCGCCTGGTTAACGGGCTGCTCAGGCCTCTGGCTCAACATGCACATACTCAAATCAGTACTACTCCCAGGTCTGGGTCCCTTTGCCCTCATCCTCCAAATCTTACCTTCTGTCAGTGTCTTCCGGGAAGTTCCAACCCAAGTACAACATCAACAGCAACTTCGACTGCTTCTAGTTCTACTGGTACAAGTGGCAGTGGTGTAGGATTCCTCGGAGGCGTAAATATCGCTGGTTTCGATTTCAGCGTCTACACAAATGGTTCATTTACTGGCCCACCTTCTCCCCCGCCCACATCTCAGATCTCCCATTTTACCTCTCAAGGCGTGAATATCTTCCGTGAGCTGCTCGCTTGGCCTCTGTCCTTGCCTTATCTACAACTTTGACGACAGGTGTTCCTACTGCTTGGCAACTCGCCACACCTACCCTTGGTGGTTCTCTCGACCAGGGCTGGCTAAGCGAATATGACAATGTCGTCAACACTGCTCTCAATGCTGGTGCTCATGTCATCGTCGGTAAGTAAATTATGCAGTCTCATTGTGAGTCCCACATTTCCTCGCCAGATATTCACAACTACGCCCGATGGAACGGCATGATTATCGGTGAATCCGGAGGACCAACAAACGCACAATTCGCAAGTCTTTGGTCACAGCTCGCTGCCCATTATAAAAACAGCCCTGTGAGTAATTTCCCAACATATCAACTAGACCTGACGCGCCTTCAGAACGTCATTTTCGGCATCATGAATGAGCCTCATGATCTCATCAGCCTCACCGACTGGGCTACCAGCGTTCAAGCCGCTGTAACCGCTATCCGACAGGCTGGAGCTACTAGCCAGCTCATTCTCATCCCTGGTAGTAGCTACTCGTCCGCACAGGCTCTTCCAACAGAAGCCGGTCCTGATTTGTTGAAGGTTGTCGATGCCGATGGAACCACCAACAAGCTCATCTTCGATGTCCACAAGGTATCTCGTTTGCGATCATGTTTCCAATCTCGGCTGATAGACCCCAAAGTACCTCGACTCTGATAACTCTGGAACTCACGCCGACTGTGTCACTGACAACACTCAGGTTCTGCAAACCCTTGTAACATGGCTCCAGCAGAACGGCAATCGTCAAGCCTTGCTATCCGAGACTGGTGGAGGAAACACTGCCAGCTGTGAAACTGAGTAAGTTACCCCTTTAGAGCCAGAAGAAAGAAACTGATACATCATAGCCTCAACAGCGAGCTTGCCTTTGTCAAAGCTCATTCCTCATCCATCATCGGTTTCTCCATTTGGGCTGCTGGGTCTTTTAACACCCAGTACGTTCTCACTGTTACTCCCAACGCTGATGGCAGTGATCAACGTGAGTACCTTTTTCATTATGTCTAGTTCCGTCTGATCCTTTACTGCAGCTCTCTGGGTTGATGCTGTCCAACCTAACCTGCCTTGAGTCTCTGTTCTTTTGTACCCATACATAGTGTGTTTGGTGAAGCACCGTAATTTGTCCGAATCGGCTTTGGATTTCGAAAAACTGTTACTTGTACATTAGGAGATAAGTATGGTACAGCTCAACCTTTGTTCTTTATTCATCATCATCGTCTACAAGTTCATTGTCATCATTCTCTTCATTCGACTGCAGAACCTCGCGGGCATGATCTTTGGCCTCATTGGATACTTTGGAATCTATAAGCGCAGTTAAAACACCGAAGAAATGGTTGAAAGAAAACTCACTCTTCAGAGTCGCTCTATAATCACCAACTTGGTTGCCCGACAATGGGCCAGTTGGCTCATTTGTGTTCTGCTGAGAAGTCACTTCTCCGGATTCTTGCATGTCCTCTAAACGCTCTCTGGCGCGTTCTTTCGCTTCTTCGGAGACATTGGGGTTTTTTATGGCAGCTTTCAAGCCTCCAGCGACACGGTTAGTCTCTGTCATGAAAAGTAAGAAGAGTTTAGGTGGAAATATTTTCTCTATATTCACCAGCACCAGACATTGTGACTGTTTGAATTGTTTGGATGGATGTAGCCCAAAGCCGGCAACTTGAAAACTAAAATTGAACTGATTCTTACTTGTTATACGTTTATGCGCTCCACAGGCTGCGATCTATGATTCAGCTATGAGATAAACGTTGAGAACATGACACAAAAACATCGAGATCGAGGTATGTCGGCTTCCATTTGCAGTAATTCCATCGAAGTTGAATGAGGTTCTTTCACCCTGAGTGGAGACGACGATCGAAATACAATCTATCCATTGAAGTTGAATCAAGTCCTTCACTCCTGAGCGCTGAGCAGAGACGATGATCGGTATACGCCAGAGCGTCATCCTCTTTGTCAACACCAGAGTCTCTATCTAAGCACACCCGAAACATCTGCAAACCATGCACGCTGATCTTTTGGGCACGCCCATTCTTCTGTATGTCCTGAGATCAAGTTAGTGGGCAACGTACAAGCACTGCTTGACATACCACCGAAAAAAGTCTGGAAATGCATCCCCTTTATTTTACTTTCCTCCGACTCACGCCAAGTAAGACCAGCTACAGAAATGACAGACTTGCCATCAACCCATAGTTGAATTTCGCCTGAATGATGAGGGTAAAACCGATTTACAGCTTGATGGGTCTAACCGTCCTCGCGTCCGATCTCATTGAGTTTGATTCGAATAGCAATAGTCGTCCACCGACCAGCCGTCAGATTGAATGCACCGCGACCAATCGAGAATCCATGGTCAGCATTTTCGACGGATTTCGGAGGAACATTCAAGAAGCGTGCTCTGTTGTTCGCTGTCTGCGGCCCGTAAATATACAGCTCACCAACTCCATTGGACCTTGAATGAATCAGCGCATTGCTTCACAGGGATTCGACACATGCATACCTCCACATTAATCTCACATCGAAGCAAGTACATCGGTCTTTTTGTCTGCCTCCAGTACATCCATAGGCCGAGTTTCCGATGCCGCCATCTAGAATCATTGAGCCATGGTGAGCACGAACATCAACACTGACAGATCCCAGGTAGTTTGCCGCCTTTGACCCATTCCCAGTTCTCCTGGAACATCATGCGATAACTTAAAACAGCTTCTGTCGTGCTGTGTTCAAGACTTTGAGAAAAAGAATCTGGGCCAGAAAGATAGAACCCGAAGCCTCCCGCAATGGCACCGGACGGGTTGATGCTTCCCTTTGGGTAGAAAGCTTCCCATGCTTCAGATGGTACATTTTCTGATACTAGCGACTGATCGAGTCCGATTGGCTCGGGCGGACGAACGATGTTATGACAAGTTCGAGAAGTGACTCTGTGCACGGCCAGTTCTTCATCAGACAGGTCAAAATGTGCCACGTTTGGGAGCTGAAGTGAGGAGCAAGTCGTGAAACCACATTTAAAGTCTTCAACCGGAATGAGAGCTTGAGCCATTCCTGATAGTCATATGATCATGTTGCATTGACCGTGACAACGCCTAGATACAGACCACATTGCAAAAAAAATATTCTACTTTTTCAACAACTTTTCATGAAGCTGTGCTCCTTTGAGTTTTGCCCGCAAGTACTCGAGCCTCGCTTCATATCTTGAGCAGACTTCCTCTCTTCTCCTTCTGATCTCTATCGTCTCGTCTTCGACGGTCCCTGGACCATCATCCAGATCCGTCCTTCCAGACGTAGTCTGTGCATCGTCGTCGATGTTGAGATCCTCAGGGACAGATCGCATTGGGAGGTGCCCCGTACTCCTAGCTAAATTGATACTAGAGAGACTGGCACTATTAAATGAGCCATATATAGGTGCAGCAGGAGCTGAAACGGGGGATATAGGAAGGGGAGGTGGTGGTAGTGGCTTTCGCAGTCGTTCTGCATCTCTGCCAGATGAAACACTTGAGATGGAACCCTTTCGGCGCAACGAACCGTGCGTTGAATTTGCCCCACTCATCGACATGGATATGTTAGATTTAGACCGAGGAACAGGATGAGCAGAATATGCGGACCGTGCGATGGAAGGGGCAGTTCCAGTGGATATGCCTGAGCGTATGCTCATTCCATCATTGTCAAGTTTACGCCTCGCCGTGTCTGGAGTGAGCGTCCACGTTGAACTCTCGTTCGGCGATGAATGGTGATAACGTCGTTGGCGTTTTGCCAACGTAGTTAATTCGAGTCCATTGAATGCGTCCATCAACCGTCGACCTTCGGCTTCGACAGCTTCAATTTCCTGCTTAATGTGCTCACTAGTTTGCAAATTTTCGGAGTCGTCAAAGGTGGCATTGGTTGAGCCTCCGTTGGGGTATCTGTTGGTTTCTGAAGCGGAGGGTATTACGCCTCGTGTATGAAACGAGGAAGGTGGGTTGGCAAAGCGGCGAATGCTTCCAGCGCTGCGGAGAGGATTTGTGGGAGAAACTTCAATGGGAGATCTTTCTACGCCAGTACGACGAGAGGAAATGGATATAGTATCGGCTTGTTTAGAAGCCTCGGTGCGGACTGAGGAATTACTTGATTTTTTCGACAGGTGACGAAGTAAGTTGGAGGCGGTTGTAGATGTGGCAGAGAATATGCTCGAGGAATCACTGTGGTCTTTTGAATGGGACGGAGTGTGACCATGCCCTGATGGTCTACGAAAAAGGCCTGAGGAGATAGAGCGACGAGAAGAGCGGATAGATGGACTAGGAGGAACTTGAATAACGAAGTTTGACGAGGCTATGGACATGTCAGAAAGCTAAAGAGAATATATATATAGTGAACAAGCTCACTGATGCTTTGCCGCAAAGGAGAATGACCCCTCGGCAGAGTTACAGGCACAAGCGGGACCTCTGAAGGAGCCACAGCATCGCCAGCAAAGCGTTCAAACAAGTTTTGACGGAGGAGACGATATTCGTCGTCGTCAAGCAAACCTTCAGCATTTGCAGTGGCAAGCTCATTCAGCCTCTGCGCTAGGGTCATTCTGCGTCAAGTCAGATACATAAACACGAGAATAGAATACTGAACATACGTGAGGTTGTCTGTGGGCTTTCTGAGTGGCGAGACGGGCACTGTGGCGGAGGAAGGAGGCATGTTGACCTGCGACTTGGGCTTAGGTTTTTGCTCATCATTAAGGTTGCGGAGACTGCGAAGAGAAGGCTTTCTTTTAGCCACGAAAGAGGTAATTCTAAGGCTCGCGCTGTGAGTATTGACAGGGCTTGGAGAAGGTTCAGATAGAGTCTGAGCCGCAGAAGCATTTGGGACTCGAAATGAATGGGATTCTTCTCGTTCTTTAGCCTTGTTCTTGCCATACTGCATTCCAGTGAGCAAGAGGAGACAACTTTGAGAACGACCCTTACGAATCTGGAGCGAATAACCTGAACAACCGACTTTTCTGCAGGCACAAATTCGTCGTCGACTTTCCTGGATGAGAAGAAGCCCATCTCTGCATTACGGTCAACAGTGGCAGAAAGAAGGCTGAGCCGGCTGCCCAACGCACAAAGCTTAGCGCAATATAACATGACATTTACGGCATTATCGGCTACTCACGCAAACAAGTTCTATTTCCCTAGCCTATCTACAAGTAGAAGTATTTCAATGCTAGCAATCAGAGTTCTCGCAGCGACCAACACTAACTTGAATGACATCAGGATTGATAACGTCAATGCACAACTCGGGACCGCCACAAAGAGTTCCATTTTAATACTGTCAAAGTCACAGATTCAGACCTATACTAGCCAGACAGTCCAAGAGGGTAATACGCGTTAACAGGATAGAAGGGATCGCGCCTCTCATAGAAATCTTCATCGCTATCGAAACCATCTTCTTCACTGTCATCCCCAAAGCCCCACTCAATACCGTCCCAGCTGACATCAACGACGACTTCGTTCAGCGCCTCAACATCTGCTTCTAGAATATGACTGCATCGCTTGATCTTCAAGCTCCGGATCTCAGAACCATACTCTGATCTGAGCATCAAACAGTCCATGAAGGGTTCCAACATGGTAAGCTCATCAGTTCTGTCAACCATAAAGTCGACCTCGTCGAGGGCGAGAGTACGGAGGTAAGGGAAGGTGATCGGAGACTGAGCGGTCATGCTCAAAGCCTTTACCAACTCGTGGCCGTAGCTCCCATGAACGTCAATAGTACGCAACTTGGACATTGCTCCGAAAATTGACACCCAAGCGTCGCTACGGATAACTTCACTTTGCCACACGTGTAACACACGCAACTGGGATAAGGGTAGCGAAGCACAGATGGTGGAGATGACTTGCTCTGCAACATGCGCTCCAAAGTGCTTCCAGCTCAGCACCATGTCCAAGATCGGTATAGACGTAGGCGACTTTGCCTCAACGCCTTCATGATTCCACGCTTGTAAGCGAATCGAATTTGTGCTGAAGTGATCGACAAGGAGACGCTGAAGAGGTTGTATGGACTTGGCTCCATTAAGCCAATTAGCAAGAGCTGGGACGAGGGACGAGAAATCGCTGTCGGAAGCATCGCTACCTCTGCAAACCAAGTTGACAGTAATGGATGCAGGGAATGAGATATGATTAAGAACATTGGCAGATTCGAGGGTCTGGCTGCAGAGTTTCAATTGCTCAAGACGAGGCAATTCCACGACACGCAGGGGAGCCGAAACAGATGTGGCGTCGACCGGGAGGATAGGCAGACAGTCTGTTAGATCAAGACACTCAAGTTTTGGCATCTTGTCAAGGGCTTCTACCAATTGGTCTAGGCTGGGGCAGAACTGGACACCGGTATCGAAGATTTTTAGATGAGTCAGATTGTAGAAAATGGTCGAGTTCCATGGGATGGAGCACCCTACAAGCTCGAGCTTTTCGAGCTTAGGAGCATCGCCTTTGAGGAAGGTGTCTGGGAAGGCATAGCGCTCGTTTTTGTAATGATAGCTGGGGTATGTATGAGATATAGAAAGGGTTTGGAGCAGAGGTGCGGCGTGTTCGAGATTGCCAAGTAGCTTGTCCATGGTTCCACTGGACGCGGTGAAGTGGAGATCAGTCACACGGGAAATATGTTTGAGCGCATTTTGGACTGCAGCGATCATTTTCGGAGTCATCAAAGTAAGGTCCGCCTTGATGATGAGAGGGGCCATTTTCGAACGCCTGAGCATCTCATGCGCCCAACTGCTGGAGAAAAAGACGACTGAACTCCAAAGATTTGGACATCCAATAGCCACGGCGCGCCAGTGCTTGCTGACATGGGAGACCTTTATCCATGCAAGGCTTTGTTTGTATTCTGAGGCACAAGCTGCAGCGCAGAATATGAAAATTTTGGACAAGAGCTCTGGTGGCAACTTTGCAATTGGAGCCAAAGTGTTTCGCTGAGACTTGAGATCTCTGACGGCCTCCTCATACTTTCTGATCTCCTGGTCTATGTCTTTGTGCTGGCGAGTATCAAGATGAGAAACTGCTCGGCGGGTGTCGGGTCGTCTCAAGGTCATTAAGTTCGTGACTGTGAAGATGAGTGATGGTCAGGAATCAAAGAGTGCACACACCGGTCGTTATAGTATTGAGATATGGAATCTATTAGGCCAGCTAATAGTTCCAGGTGAACGATATATCAGGCTAAACTTATATACCGCAACCCTTTACGTGATTATGATGACATAATAAGGCGATCATATGACCATCTCCTGGGCGACAAGACATTGGCGATGCAAGAGTTTTGTGGCATCGATGATCAGTCGTACTGCCTTAAGCTTGTGCGAGCAGTCCTAGCATGCATGGGACTTGACCGTCATTTAACTCAGCGCTCAGGATGATACGCCGAGTGGAATGGCCGACGGCGCCGCGGGTAAATATGTTTTTCAAAATTCATGTGGACATTGCGGAAGACTGCAATAACCGAACAAGCGTGTCAGAAGGACCCTAAGTATATGCTGTGTCAGAGAACTCCAATCATGATGAGGCTAGCTGTGAAATTTCCATCACAAATTTTGGGCTTCTACGTTCTGAAATCATGATGTCTGATGAGGAATTGAGGCGAGGCAGGGGTACGATCGATCACGTGCCGAAAGTCACGTCCGCGTTTTGATTCGTAGCACTTGACCATATGGACTCCAGCGAACTCTACCGTACCAAACAGTTATTCTTTCTAGGAGCCTACAAGTCTGTAATCTCAGCAGAGCTACCAGACTCCTCTGCTCCTGACTATACGCCCACTCTGCTTTACAAAGTCCGGTCTCTTCTCGCGCTCGGAGAACCAAAATCTGCATTAAAACTCATTCCCGCAGACACAGAAAATGTAGCCTTCAAAGCAGCTTCTGCTCTCTGCAACTATATTGATACAGAAGAAGAATCTGCTCTCGAAGCCATGAGAGACGTAATTGCTGAGATCGAAGGAGACGACGGGGAGGGCACCGCCAGAGACAAAGCAGTTGTTCGAGTATTGGCCGGCACTGCTTTTGCCCGTGCTGGCGAGGTGGAGGAAGCACTGGACAGCCTAGGAAACGAAAGTGAAGACCTCGAAGCGTAGGCTGCTTTTTGTCTGATATTCTTTTTTAATTCATTCCATCTTCCAGTGTTGCCGTTATTGTTCAAATTTATCTGTCGATCCATCGGCCCGATCTCGCAAGAAAACAATTCGACCGCTCAAAGCGTTGGGCCGAAGACGACCTGCTTCTGCAATCCATAGAATCAACCATCGGGCTCGTCTCCAGCAAAGACAGCTACCACAATACATACTCTTTCTACACAGAGCAACTTGGCAATCCCTCTCTTTCATCTCCTTTGATCCTCACCGCCCGGGGAGTCACCCGTATACTACGGAATGAATTTCAGGAAGCAAAATCCGACCTTGAAGAATCTCTTCAACAAACTCCGGGCGACCCGGAAGCAACAGCAGCCTGTGCTGTGGCAAGTGCTTTGACTGCTGGACTAGTACCGTGGCCTGCTGCGAATAAGCCGAACGAGATACTTCAAGCAGAAGAGTTGTGGAAGTACGTGATCCTTTGTTCCATGTACGGCTTTAACTCGCCTTCCAGGAAATTCGTTTCGGAACACCCTACACACCCATTAGCTATCGATGTTGCGAAAAAGTCAGACTTATTTGATGAGGCTGCTGCCAACTTCGTAGTACCTTCTTTTGCAGTTGCTACCGCTTAATGATGACGCTTTGTCCCCATTTAACACGGCGCATTCCATAAGGATATGTTGCAATCATCCTGTCAACTGTTTTCGGATGAAAAGACGCCACTATACATCCCGTGGGTCTGGTCCCTTGACAAGGTTCACTTTTCTGTTCGCTTCGAGAAAACTTACGTGTATATGGCATTTATAAAAAGGTCAGCGCGTTCTCGCCCTTATCCACCATGTCCTCGTTCTTTCGTCGGCAAACCAGTTCGTCTTCCGTGAGTGGCCGCAAGGTTGCATCTCCGTAACTCAACCTATTAGCAGGTTGCGAATGGCTCTGCCCATACCAGGGAAGACACTGCAAGTTCGTCAAGGACATTGACCAATTTCCGCGACCAGGTTTGCTCTCTGTTCTGTGCGTTCTCATTGCTTAGAGTTGCAGATCAAGAAAGGTCTGCCGGTCAACTTTGACACAACCGCATTGGTGAGTTTTGACAGTTCTAGCATGGCATACCGGTTAATGTAGCTTAGTCTGCAGTGGTTGATGCTATCAGACACAGTGAATCCATTGATGACCGAAAGCTGCTCGTAAAGTCACGTTTACTGCTGATCATTGCACTGCTAACAAGTATCTAGTTGGAACATGCTCTCACCTTCGTATCCAAGCTTCCTCCAGGTTCGATCGCCCAAGACTTGCAGAATAAGATCATTCAGCTTTGTGAGTTTCTTCTACAAGCCTGTTCGAGCCTGAACCCCAATCCAGTATACAACGACCTCTCGCATCCGCCGGCAACGGCTATTGGGAATCAATACGCATGGCGTACTGCCGACGGCGGTTCTAACAATATCGACGTCCCAGACATGGGCAAGTCGAATACACCATACGCTCGCAGTGTTCAACAGACTCACCCACTGCCCATAAATGCGCTCCCAGATTCTGGGCTTATTTTTGACACGTCAGTGCTCTTTTGGTTCAGAGATCCGTCGCTCATAATTGTATATCAGTCTCTTGAAGAGGGAGAAGGTAGATCTGACTTCGACCTTCAAGAAGACTAGGCGCTGATTTTCTGCGTGAACAGTTTGTTCAACATCCGGCTGGGCTGTCTGCCACGTTCTTCAGCTTTGCTGCTTTGGTGATTCACACGTTGAGTGCCTTCTTTCCCCTTAATATCTACTCGACTCCACATACTAGCGTCTTTCGGACTTCTCATACCGATGTCAATGTCAATGAGACCACATCTTACGTGGACCTTTCCCCTTTGTACGGGACTGATCAGGCGTCTCAAGACCTCGTCCGTGATAAAAGTGGGTATGGCCTCCTTAAGCCCGATGTGTTCGCAGAGGATAGGCTTCTCCTTTTGCCGCCGGCAGTCTGTGCGCTCCTGGTCCTCTTCAACAGAAATCACAACGTGAGTTTGATATCGGCCCGTTAGATTTGAATAACTCGGTAATAGTATGTCGCAAAGAAGATTTTGGCTATCAATGAACGCGGCACCTTTGCGGATCCATCTACGTTGTCTGGGGAACGTCTTGCTAAGCAGGACGAGGAATTGTTCCAGACAGCACGTCTTGTGAACTGTGGCTGGTTTGGTTCAAGTGCGGGAAACTCGTCGCTCGAATGACGTCAAATGTTAACACCGTTTCAGTTGTATTCTCGGACTACTTTTCTTGCATTCTTGGTTTGGTTAGGCAGGGTAGCAGCTGGAGTTTGAATCCTTTCGGAGTGAGCTCCTTCCATTTTCCTTCTTTGCCTCGCAAACTTTCGACATAGGAAATACGAAATGCAGATCACTCCCTTTTCGAACGAGGACGCGGCAACGTTTGCAGTGTCGAGGTAAGTGACTGGCGTCCAGTTCCATCATCCAATTCACATATTCAGTTTAATTGCCTGTATCGTTGGCATGCCACGACTAGCGAGCCGGATGAAAAATGGGTGGATCAACTTTTTGAAAAAGTTTTCGACGGCAAATCCCCCGATCAAGTTACCCCCGCTGATTTCAAAGCCGCTGCAGTGAAAATTCAACAGCAGGAGCCAGATATCAGTCATTGGACATTCGGAAAGTAAGATAGAAAGTGAATCATGGAATATCGTATTCATTGACTTTTTAGCATACAACGGAACGAGGACGGCTCCTTCCGCGACGAGGATCTTGCGAATATTCTTCAAACAGCGTATATGCAACCCAGCTCATCTGATAATTTTCTGACTGTTCTATAGCACTAATGCGCCAGCTGCTACTTTCGGAGCGCGTGGCACGCCAGGTGAGGTTAGCGTTGCCTTCCACCATTTGCTCAATCGAAACAGCCTCCATGCGACTCCATGAGATGATGGGCATTGAACAGAACAGGCGGTGGGGTGTTTGCTCGTTAAACGATTTCAGAAGGGTAAGAATTTTTGTGTCTTGTACCCACTCCTTCCTCATCCCTTTTGTACAGTATCTCGGCTTGAAGCGTAAGAACGGGCATGGTCACTCAACATAACAGAGACTCACCTTTTCCGCAGCATATTCTAGTTTCCTGGAATGGAATTCGAATCCTGAGATCGCAGAAATCGCAGAAAAGTTATACGGTGATATCGAATATATGGAGCTTTATGTTGGTCTCCAGGCTGAGGAAGCAAAGCCACTTGTCGAGGGTGCCGGCCTTTGTCCTGGTACTCAAATCATTCAAAGTAGCGGATCGTGTTTTGCTGAAACTTTAACAGGATATACCATCAGTCGTGCCATCCTCAGTGATGCAATTGCTCTTACTCGTGGGGATCGTTTCTTCACTCACGATTTCACTTCCTTCAACCTCACTAGCTGGGGCTTTGCGGACTGTCAAAGGGATCCTGGTGCTTTCGGTTTTGGAAGCACGCTTGGCAGGTTAATCCTCCGAACTCTCCCGAACAACTACTCTGAGAACAGTGTCTACACGTTCTTCCCTCTCATGACTCCGGATTCTATGAAGGTTCACCTCAAGAAACTTGATGTTATCGAGGATTATGACCTTGCTCGTCCTACGCCAATCGCTCCCGTGCAGACAATTGGAAACTATGAACAAGTCAACGCCATCCTGAAGTCGCCTGACTTGATCGATCCTTCTGTTAACAGATTGTCCAAACTTCTGAGAGGAACTGGGTAAGTATCTTGATGCTGCTACCCGTATTGTACTGATCTGGCTATAGCTTCTACACAGCTAGCGCTGACGAAAAGGAGCGTGTCAAAGTGCTCACTGCTCTAGCGAAGTCCGAGACTAGCATTACTCAATTCTTCCACGACAAGACTCGTGATCTCATCCAGAAAAAATCGTACACTCTTGTAGGCGGGAAGATACAGGTTGTTGATATTGTCCGAGACGTTCTCAAACTTCTTCCTGTCTATTGGGCAGCAGAAATAGTGAGTAACCCGTCCCCCTTCTAAAAGTTGCTAACACTAGCACCAAGGTGAATATTCCTTTGAAAACAAAGTCTTCTGAGGGGCATTATACCCCCGAGGAGCTCTATACAATGCTGGGTGAAATATACGAGTCAGTGTTTGCATTTCCGTCCAAAAAAAAGCTTAATCCTTCCCCAGATACATCTTCTTGCGATCCGAACCGGCAAATGTCATGGTACTCCGTGCTAAGGTTCGATCACATATAAAAAAACTGCACCAGCATCTTCGGGGCCACTTGACTGCTGCCCAAAGAGTATGTAACAGTATGCTTCTCACAGCTTGTTGATGAAGCCTCCTAGGTTTCTACCTTTGCTTCCATGCTCTCCAAGCCCAAGAAGAATGACCAGTATCATGAGATTGTGAAGCATCTAAAGGAGATTTCTGAATCCACAGACCAGTTGTCCATGATGTTGCTTGCACTTATGGTCGGAGCAGTTGAACTATCTTTGGGTTTGTTGCTTTTGTTCGTCGAAAGTCTCTCTAAAGCTTCATCTCAGCATTTACGAACACGGTTAATCTGTACCTTGGATCTTCTACACAGGATAATCTGTGCTCATTGGCAACTGATCGTCAGAACTCGCTGGAGGCATTTGTTTTAGAGGCCTTGAGTAGGTTAAGTCATTTGCCATGCCCGTTACTTACCGTTGGTGGCCAGGACTCGATTCTCCGTTCAGGGGTGAATATCGTGAATCGCATTCCATTAAACAATGTACGCAGATTAACCGATGCTTTGACAGGTATTGTAACGAAAGACACTATGGGCATTGCGAAAGATAGCACCATATTTTTGGATGTTTATGAGGCTTGTCACGATGTGAGGTGGAATCGTTTTCGTACATCTTCGCTGACGTGCTATTAGAATGAAGTGTTTTCGAATGCGGCAGCTGTCGACCTCTCTCGACCCGCGTCCAAGTATCTCACAGACATCAAATATTTCAGGTATGGATTACAGCAGCGACTTGATGTTCTCTTGACCAAGTTATCAGATGTCTCGGACAGTCGTTGACTATCAAGGTTAGCAATTTCCTCAGACATTCTTGATAACTTGCTTCCTTCTACAGGTAATTGGCGAGGTCACTCGTGCCGTTTTTGTCAGTCCGAGCTTGCAGAGAGCACCAGGGCAGTCGGGAATTTTGAAGAGGTATGCAACCTTCCGGTAGGAAGCAAACGTCACTCATTCTGCCACAGATACAAGGATCCAAGCAGGCAAGAGCTCAACCATGCTTATCTGGACCAACAGCAGTATAGTTGTCCATGGCCGACTTCTATGGTTGTACAGGTAAGTAAGCCTGATCGAAGTTTGTCAGTTACTCAGCCTGCGAAATTACATGTAGCTCTGAAAGTAAATGATGCGCTGTAACTTAGGTTTTAACTATAAAATGTTGCCTGACTTGCTTGAAACTTTCTTGCCGAATGACCGGCCAGGATCGGCCAGGATCGGCCTTCCTCGTATATCTTAGTCATGACTCTTGCGTCCGCCGTCCATGCGTAACTGTCAGGTGATCGCGTGTTTCTTACCTCTGACTGTGATCTGTGGTTCAAGCTCGAGCCAGAGCAATTGCACCACTTCCAACAACGCCGATTTGAGCTCAAACACCTCTTGAATAGAATACATCCTTTTTTTCTTGTTGACTCAATGATACAAAGTGCCAGATACCATCCAGGGTTGCCGGCGAGCTATGATTTTGGCCACAGTATCACAGTAAGCTATTCGTCTTAATTCTGGATTCTGATAGTTGATGCATGCTCAGGATATGAAAGGTCTATCCGTGACTACTAATGCCCCTGCTACTATCAGTAGTCAAATCGACGCTCGAACCACTGAATCAATAAATATTCTCGACTTAGCCAAAAGAACCCCACTGAAGCTTTTCCTTGAGACCTCTGATGAAAGCTTTGAGGAGAGCTTGATGGCCGGCGGGTATGGTCGCTATGTAAGTTAACTACTCAATACTTCTCTTTGCCTCATCAAACCTCATAGCGTACTCGAGAATGGGTTCCTCAACCTCAAACAATGCTATGTGGAGCTACAGGAGCTGTGATAACGCCCGTCCTAGATAATCCCAGCCCAAAAATAGCAGAATCCGAACCACAACCTACCCCAACAGAAAAAGAATTAAAGAAACGCAGAAGACTGGCTGCTTTCCGCACAGACCACACAGGAATTCCAGACCCTTCCTCATCAAAACTTTTCACAATCGAGCTGGAAGGAAAAGGCCGTGTTTTGTCTGACGTCCCTAATACACCCTATGATTCTCAGTCTCTGAGAAAGCCAGTCCCTCAAAGTGCTGCCCATCGTAAAAAGAAGAGAGAGGAACACATTCCATCCCCAGATAGCCAGCTGCCTGATTGGCCTGACTCAGAATTTCCATGGAGACTGCGGTCAGAAGAGAGGGTAATGTTGGCGCAGAAGGAACAAGTAGAAAAATTGCAATGGATTGAAAAATTCTTGGACAGGGACAGTGATGAAGACGATGTAGGAGCAGAGGCTCCGGTCACCACTGTGATTGATGAAGAGGATGTGCGGTCGTCTAATTCCCTTCCGGAACACCCGAACCAGTTTCTGCTCCGGCCGGAAGACCCTCTGCTTAACTCTACCTCGCGATCTCGAAGTATGTCTCTTCCTAGTGATCCTGCCGACGCTCGAATGGCTCTGATGGCGCAGACTGACATGCGTGCGCTATCTCGCCGATCTCGTTCGAGGCGCAGAAGGAGAGATAGGGAAAAGGCGGCAGAATTCCGGAAGCACCATAGACAAACCACCAAAACGCCCAAGATATGCGTATGTCGTGGTTCTGATGATGGAAGGGAGCTCCTACAGTGTGTTAACTGCCAGGTGCAATTCCATCTAGTTTGCCTTGGTTTCCAAGACAGGGAGGAAGTAGTGCATCCATGGTGTTGTTCGTTGTGCTCGCCAGATAGCGATTCTTCTGGTGCTGAATCCGCTAATACGGCGCCTCTCGTCCCTCCTCGTCTCCGTCGTACATACGGATCCCTTTCCGTGGATATACCAGCAGGTGAAGCACCTGTGTCCTCAGATACGCTGCCTAGCCACGAGGCAGAACGATAACCAGTAACAAGTAGCATCTGAGGATGACAGAAAACAGCATGTTGACTGCTTAATTCGCAGCTATTGTGTGCAGAAGATCATTACCACCTGTGCTCGACTTGTCCATGCACAACATTACGATTGCACTCGATTCTACGTAAACACAGTAGCCTGATTTTATAGATTGAAAACGTCGATACCGACTTGGTCTCACACAACTTCAAAGTTATCTACCCAGTGACGGAGCACTCCCCTTCCTTGGCGATGGTTTTTGAACCTGGAATCCAGACAAATCATCATAGCGTGGGCGTTGCGGACCCATGGTCTGAAGACTGTATGCTTCTGCACATTGGGAAGCTCGTTGAGAAGTTGAACTAAATGTTTCTGCCTGTCTGTCATCACTGTGTCTGACGTCTTGTCAGGCCAGATGATTTTCGGAGTGGTCATTTTGAGAAGAAGGGGTGGAAGAGCTTCAATGAGGCCGTGAGTTGGTGAGTCTAACTCCCGGGCCATCTTGGATATCCGAGAACGGGAGGTGTATGTCAGGAACAGATACCGGAATGGGAGATACAAAAAGAATCCCAGAATAAAGAGAGGCACAAAGAGGTACAGGATCTGTAAGATTTGAGCCTGTGCACGGGGCCAGCTCGGTTGACTTGCCAGATTCCATGGGTAGACCCATTCAAAGATGGGGCCATCAAACGTTAGAGGCATCTTCCATGATGGAGGGCTTTCGTCGAAGGTGTATGAAGCCAGTACTGGTTCATATCCCGGGACGAATTCTCTGATGGTTGTATGAGCAAAGAAAGGGCTTCTAAAAGTCACTCACGGAAGGATGTTACCGTCGGAATGACCGACGAAAGGATCAGAGTCCTCGAACGCAGCAGTATAGTAAGGGACGGTCAGATCATTGATCCTTTACAAACATAATCTACTGCGGGAAAGTGGTCAGATGTGTTACTTACGCATTTGCATATACATTAAATGTTTCAAATTTGGCCAAAGCTTGGTAGAAAATAAAGTCTGTAGTTTATTCGATGAAGGGAGCAGATGGGGAAGATTTATGAAACCTTTGTCTACCATGACTTCAAGCAGCGGTTTCTCCGTGTTTGACCAGGTGTCGAGGCAGTACAACTGTTTTCCGGTGCGTCCGAGGAAGGTAGAGCCCAACCAATAGTAGATATAAGGAGTGAACGGGAACGGTGCTTCACCAACATGAGGAGTAGTAAAGGTAGAGAAGTTCAAAGGCACAATTGAGTCGAAAAAGCCACGTTGGAAGAGCAGTCTACTGAGATGAGCACTCAATTGTGAAAGGGTGGTACCGACCCAATCAGATATCGAGCAATTAGGCCACCGAGACTGTAGCCAGCGACCGAAAAGTGGGAAACACGTTTGTTCTGAGATTCGAGTTCTGCGATTCGGGCATCCAGTTCCTTCAAGACACGTCTGAAAGAGGGATTTGCTGGGGCGCGTCGGAAGGCTGAACATACTGTGCACCATAGTCAATTCCATCGTAAGTCTTGTCGTTTTGATTGGACTTTGTGACTAAAACTTCTACTGAGGGGTGTTTCTCTGAAAAATGAGATACGATTTCTGCGACATGCTGAGCACACCCGGCCATGCCATGGATGACGAGGAGCAGATGCATGATTGAAGCTTACCTTGTACCAGCCTATTAGAAAGGAACGCGTCAGCCGAGTGCCGCATCGGCAAATTCTCTCTCCGGGTTATTCGGCCATGACATTCAACATTGGCTACGCACGCACGCACAGCTTGACTTCATTCCATGTCCTCTATCCACCTCTTAGTGAGTATCCATCCCTCGTTGAGGTCTTGCTAACAATCCAAGGTCCTTGTAGGCTCAAATAACCAATGCAAACACTAGTCTGATCACGCAAAGGTCCATGGAATGTGGGGAGAGCCCATACATCTTGCAGAGCTAGACAGAATAATCCGTGAAACAAAGGCAGAGCCGAGCGATGACGGTGCCTGCCTTCATGTCCTCCTAGCTTCCACCAACAGCAACGATGCGACTTATGACGGCATAGACTGGGGCGCTGAACGTGTCTGCGCTGAAGTGAGTCCGTCGACGACGACGCTGCTTGTATGACAGCTGTACAGATATCAGATGCCCTCAAGACCTTGGAATCGAATGGGGACAAGGTCACTAGGTTTTCAATCACAGGCTACAGTCTTGGCGGTCTCATCTCCCGGTACGTCATTGGGTGAGTTTATTCTGTACACTGGCACCGTCTGTTGCTCACAGACGCTATCAGAATACTACACCAGAGACGTTTCTTCGATAATGTGAAACCCGTGAGTCCACTTCATCCCTTCGTAAACATGTTAATCAAAGGCAGATTAATTTCAATACAATAGCAACTCCTCACATCGGCCTTCTGAAATACCACTCTGTATTCTCGTCCCTGGCATCTTCCTTGGGACCCATGCTGCTTTCTCGTACCGGGGAGCAGTTTTATTGCGTTGACAAATTTTCCAGCAGCGGTCGGCCACTACTAGAAGTCATGGCAGATCCAGGTACGTTTCTAACGTTCTATACCTGCCACAGCACCTCAAGTCATGCAGATAAAGTTTTTTATCAGGGTCTAGCATTATTCCAACACCTTAGAATATATGCGAACGCGTATGGAAAGATTTGCATCCATGGTGTCTGTTGACTGACTACGCTCCCTAGAATCAATGATCAGACTGTTCCATTTGCAACTGCAGCCATAGAGGTTTACGATCCCTTTGTTAAACACGAGACGAGCGGAATCGAAATGCATGTATTCCTTATCATGTCGATGCAGCATACTCACCAGTCTCCAGCGAGCTCGACGAACAATATAAACCTATCATCAAATCCTACATTATGCCTAAAACACCTCCGCCAAAGCCCTCAAAGCCATTCATATTCTCTCCTAAATGGTTCCGCAGTCGGAAACCTATGCTACCCCCAAGATTCCAGCTTAGGTTCCCTCTGAACATTGTAAGATCACTTTGTTCATTTATGATGGCATTTGCTCACAATCGCTAGCTGTTGTACTTGTCATTGCCAATTCTTCTGCCTGTCGTCCTTTCATTGATTATCTTCCGTTTGGCCCGTGCGGCACGCTCCTCCCAAGCCCGCATCAAAGTTCTAGAGAAGGATTCATCTGATGGCCAACGTTTAATCCATATGTTTGCTAATATCGAAAGACAGGTGGAGAATGCGGTTGCTGATCTCATCGACGATCCCGGTCTAAAAGACAGCCCAAAGGAGCTGAAGAGGGACAAGTCCACGCAGCCATACCTGAAGCCTATTCAGTATAGCATTGCCGCCTCCCTTAACACCCTTCCATTCGAGAAAGTGTTTGCATACTTTCCGGATGTGACGAACTCGCACGCAGTAGTGGTATCTCGCGATGTACAGCGTTTCGAGTTTCATCGCCTTGGCGAGGGTGCCATAAGGCATTGGGCTGACCATTTTGTACTTTGAGCTTTTGTTTGGGGAATGTCGACGAAAGTACATGGACGGAAACAAAAAAGATCTTGAAGTGCAGCAGTCTACCAATACGTTACCTATTGTTATTACTACCTCTTCTCCAGCTGAGGTTCAGAGCTAGTTACACTATTGTTTCGACCTTTGTGTCTATTTTTAGTGCCCAACCTTTTGACTGGGACTCTCAATGATAAAGGGAACTCAAAGCCTATAAATGTCAAGTGAATCGATGCAGCTGCATTCACTCCTTCCTTTGCCCCTCTGTCGGCTGCGCCGCTGCACTGTAAACTAATCAAGAACTTCAAAAGCTTCAAGTTCAATATGGTGTACCAGTATAATCACGAATGTGTGTCTCTTGTCCTGTACGCTCAGGCATACCTGACTTCGCTCAAGATGTTATCTATTCTCTTTGGAAACTGGGAGGACCGGCTTCGCTGGATGAGATCTTCTCCAAAGGTGAGTTCTGAATGCGCTGCAAGTCAATCCTTCATTGTCTTTGTGCAGTCGAGGACGTGTGCAGTTCTGTAAAAACCCGCCCTGGGAAACGATTTCGTCTCTGCATTCCTAAGGCCCTGGAATCTTTGGTGATTAATGGATTGACAAGTAATATGGAATGCTAAATTCTCTCCAGGTGAGGAACCGGGAATTACTTGAAGTCACCGAAGACGGCCGTTACAGGCTTTCAGCACGCGGCTACCATTAGTGAGTACTTGCTGCAAACCTTCTGGGTGAAGCATCTAATTCTGGAAGTGTGTCCGTGACTTGCTCTCAGCTCAATGAAGGGGACTTGTCTGTTGTGGCATTCGTCCGTGCTTTTCTCAAGCAAGCAAAGGATGTGCGAATCAATAAAGTTGTGCTTTCCCCCCTTCCAAACCCACTACTGACGAAACTTTTCCGCAGTTGCTGGACAAACACATCGACCTCCGGCAAGAATGTGCGAGGCTTAAAAAAAGGAACGCGGAACTGGAAATTAGCCAAAGACCTGAGAAGCGAAAGCAGATAGCACCCTACGCAACTCTTCCTATTTTATCAGGCTCTGATGGGCAACAATGGACTCGATATTCGCCCAGAACTCCAGCTCGGGATAGGTGGCGCGCACCCCAGGACATGTACCCTTCTCCGCAATCCATTCCTCGTTATCAAAGAAATGCTGAGGCGGGACCTTCGACTCTTCCTGCTACCCCATCTAGGAGAAGTGTGTTCTCTGAGAACAGTGCCATGGACGTCGAGATGCCTCACATCGAGCCTGGGCTCGAGATGGTAAGTGTTAAATGGTTTCCTCAAACTATATCTGACAAACATAGGGGCTCGATGCCGAAATTACTGCTGTAGGTACTACGGCCATTTGCGAAAACTAGCTAAACATTCACCACGTAGCTCGCGAACCAACTCGAAGATTGTCACAAGGATGTCGAAGAGTTGCAGGTGGCTGCAACCCTGGAGCCTGACATGGACATGGAGATCCGGAAAGGAAAGGACGCGCTTGTCAGACGAGTTCAGATGCTGGAAACGGAAATGGACCAGCTCAAAGAGACTCACCGGGTTGGTCTTGAAGAGCTGGAGCAGGCCAACGCAAGTCTTCACCAACAGGTCAAGACGCTTGAATCGCAAATTGAGGAGAACAAAAGGAACTACGAATTGGATGTAGAGGAACGTGAAGCCGCACACCAAGCTGACCTTGCATCAAAGAAAAAGCGGATACGGGAGATGTGCGAGGTGAGTTTAATGGTCACTTGTCTATTTGTATGCTCATTCTCCGTAGACGATCTTCAATTAGTATAATATCTTATGGTAGAATTAATGTATGCAAAGCATTTTTGATTGGACTAGTCAAGTGTAACAAAGACTCCAGAGTAGAGCAACCCTTCAGTTGTCCCCTCCTGTATCCCAAAATGTACGACATCTCCTTGATCAGCAGGAGGATCGGCGGGATTGACAAGTGGCAGCTGAATGACGATTACAGATATGGAGTCAGTCGAAGAATGAACTGACCGACCTTCAACACGCCCCAATGAAAATCTCCTTGACCTGCAGAACCAGAAGGAGTTGTCAGATTGGGTTCAACTTCCGTCACTGCTTTCAGACTGTCCGCATCTTTAGAGTAAAATGTCTGAAGAGTCTGATTATTCCAATCGACGCGTATGGCAAAGTTGTGCCAGACGTTTGAGAGGAATGGGGCTGTGAACAAAACATTGAGAGCATGGTCGAGTACCTTGAAGGAGTGGGCGTTAGGAACTGGGAGGGTGCCCGTTGGATCGGTGAAGGGGGAGCCTGCCAGAGTGAGACCGAGAATTTGCAGTGCCTAACGCACGCACCGAGCTGTATACCAAAGACATGGGTACCATCACTTGGCTCGATAAAGACGATTTGATATTCATGAGTAAAGTTCAAGGGCCGATGCAAATCTGCCTGGATAGAAAAGTGAAAGGTTGATGTTCCTACTTCCATGAGTCCGTCTAGAGCAGTGTGGTTTGCATCCTTTTGAGCTATAAGTTCGGTACGCCTGAAACCAAACTGAGGGCCTCCACTCCCGGGAACGAAAACCGAGGTGTTGTCTATGGTGATTGAGATTGTTTGTTCGGTTGGAAGCAAGTGAGCCTTGTTCCAGAGCGAAGTGGGAGGCACCGAGAGACCGAGCAATTTTGAATACTGAGAACAAATGTCATCATATTAGAAAGTTGTGCGGATACACCCTGACATGAGTCGCGTTCTCACTACCTTTAACATCGCTGACGGTTCTTTAGTTATGCAGAACAGATGAAAGGAGACTTTTCACGTAAAGAAAGGGCCCGTGGATGTGTCGAGGTCAGAGTTTGGCATGGAGAGCGGTGCTCGCCCATCATAAATCACACTGGAGGCCAACGCCCTTGTTACGAAGAGGAGCAGTAGAAGGAACATTGATACTGCGAACATCTGACATGGTCTTAAGAGTGTGGATAAACATCGGACTATGGAGGTATTTTATCGGTATTTTTGTTCAGAAGATGCCAGCATTTTATTAGAAATAGAAACACTGCCAATTTGTGAGTAGGATGAAAGGTAGATGACGAGAAAAGTCACCTTCTGTCTAGTAGCCTCGGATAGCAATTGATACAGTAGATTATGATTGTCCAAGATGACCCAAGACCCAAGAATTAGTAAACGATGGCGCTTTGCCTGCGAGAGGTGACAAGGACGAATTGCTGGAAGACGACCGAGTCGCGTTGTGGTTTTCTAGTGGCCCGAGTGACAGCCTTCCAGGCATGAACGACCTGGCGCCCGATGTATTTGGCGTAGTTGCTGCGACTTGCAGCTGGTTAGCAGGTGGACTGAAGAGAATGGGAACGTACCGAGACTCCATTGAATTATTGAAAGTGATGATACAGTTGGGATGATGGAATTGGGGGAACCTGTCGCACCTAAAGACCACAAGCAGAAGAAGCCCTTATGTACATCTTGGGAGACAATAGAACGAATCGTATTGTGAAAAGAACAATTGAGGAAAGAGTTTGTGCGTGTTTGTCTATGCTTGTACTCTCTGCATTGCACAGTTTACTTTCTCAAGTCCTGCATGTGCCAGATCTGCACACTGTGATTCTTTTCACGCCTGCTGGACATCTCGTATCTGTTGCCACGGAGCAGTTTCGCGCCAAAGACGATATCCATGTTGTAGTGGGACTCAGCGGAGAAGTATGGCAGGAGACGCGTGATCAAGGCTATGGAATGGTCGACAGTGAAGTAAATCCTCACCAGAATTTGAGCTGCAGTAACCGGCAATCAGCTTGGACGGATTCTTGTGTTGCCTGTCGATGATCCCCCGGAAAATCAGTCCCAACCTCTGCCAGACGATCACCAGCCATTGATGTTACTTGCCTTGAATTCGACAGACGCTATCACCTGGGAAGAGCTGCAGTCAAGGGCAAGTCCTCGTCGTTGTCTTGGGCTTTGCTCATCGTTTCAGGGCAACGTGCTTGCCAGTCATCTCGCTAAGGCATTGTCCAAGTTCAGGGAGCATTTGATTGTTAAACCACTGCCGTCGTCAAATATCATTTCACCGCTGCCTACATCAGTACCTATGCGATGAAACTAAAAATAAAATTACGCCTGAATCACGTGATCCTACTGCAACCAACAGCCCTGCGAATGGCGGTTCCACCTCGTCGTCATGTTGGCTTTTCTGTCGCTTTCATTGCTGCTGTTTTATGACTCTGTTACTGCGAGCAGTCTCAATGCTTCGTCTCTGAACTCAAATTCAAAGATAGCCGCAGCTTGGTACACAGGATGGCACGCTCAGGACTTTCCCTTGTCCAATGTTAGCTGGTCAAAATACACGCACATAATCTATGCATTTGCGGTCACAACGTCAAACGTCAGTGCCCTGTCCCTGGATGACGCGGACGAACTGCTGCTACCCCAATTCGTGGCCACAGCCCATCAGAATGGCGTAAAGGCTTCCCTTTCAATAGGCGGATGGGGCGGGAGTCTCTTCTATTCCTCAAATGTCGGTTCCGCAGAGAACAGGACAGCTTTTGTAAAGACAGTCACCGGTTTGGTGTCAAAGTACAACTTAGATGGGCTAGACTTTGAGTGAGCTCTTCCGCTGCTGATCCAACCGAGTAACCATCCGTGTAGCTGGGAGTATCCTAACAAGCAAGGCACAGGATGCAATGCCATATCTTCTAATGACACTTCAAATTTCCTTTCTTTTCTTCAGCAGCTTCGTGCATCTCCCGCTGGTGCCAATCTAGTCCTCTCTGCAGCCGCCTCTCTTACGCCTTGGAATGACACCTCAGGCAATCCATCCACTGACGTCTCGGCTTTCGGCCAAGTGCTGGATTGGATAACTATCATGGATTATGATGTCTGGACCTATGTCTCTACAGCTCAGGCAGCCGAAGCAGGCGTTGGCAGCTTGGTGGGGCCCACCTCTCCCCTGAATGATACTTGCCCCGGTGCCAAACCGGGTGTAGGATCTGCCCTCTCTGCTGTTAATGCTTGGACACAAGCCAAGTTTCCCGCAAACAAACTTGTCCTTGGAGTCCCTTCGTATGGACATGCATTCATTGTACCTACCTCCGCCGCGTACCAGAACAACCAGTCTTCGGACGGGCTAGCGTCGTATCCTACATTTATTCCCCAGTCACCTTCGAAGCACATGGGAGATGTGTGGGATGACGCTTCTTCTGGCGGGCCAGACGCCTGTGGCATAGAACAGCCATTGCCGCCATCCGGTATCTACAACATGTTTGGGCTGGTCGATGCTGGATTTCTCAATGCCGACGGGAGTGTCGCAGCTGGTGTAGCATACAGGTATGATGATTGCAGTCAGACGGTGCGCCAAGCTTCCCCTTAATCTTCTGGGCTCACTATTGTGCAGCCGTATGTGTACAATGCCTCCTCTGAAATAATGGTTGCGTATGACAACGTCCAATCGTTTGCGGCCAAGGTAATTATTTGTTCTCCTATTCTCCTCTCACCATCTTGCAGGGTCAGTTTATTGGAAACATGTCTTTAAAAGGATTTGCATTGTGGGAAGCAGGAGGAGATTATAATGATCTCCTCCTCGACTCCATACGTGCGTCCCGCCGTTTTATTTCTCGCTAGATTCTGATCAACAGTGTCTGCAACAATCAATTCTTCCAATATCCAGCAATCCGGGTCCTCTCCGTCATCGTCAGGAAACCTGGGCAACGGAGCCACGACACTGCGAGCCTACAAGCCATTCATGACATGGACATTTATTATGGGATTTTTAATGACGATACATATACGGTTATAAGACAATCTTTGCTCAATATAGACATAATGCGACGGAAACAACGGCGAAACACTTATTGAGAATGCAAACTATCAGAGTATTTTATCTTTGGCAGTTACAGCTATTTCGATCTGGCAAGGTCCCAATCTTGGATGTGAGTAGAGTACTTACAGCGTGGATGAGCAAAATAAAAAGTGGTCTACAACAATCATTGCCTTCTATCGCAATACACAAGATGAGTGGAAAAAAGGCGTCCAAGAAAAACCAGAGTCCTACAGCGCCTCGATAGCAAGCCTAACCTCCTCTGCCCTCCTAGCAAAGGCTTCCAACTCTCTCTCTCCATCGCTCCTAAACTTTCCATATTCAATTTGAATATGATGATGTATCCATTCTTCAACGGTCATAGAAAGCTCCTCTTCAGTCAAACTGTCAAGATTGACAAAAGGATCTTGTGAAAGCGGGGGGAAGAAGGCTGTTTCGCCCTCACCTTCAACTGGATTTAGATCTGGTTGGTCGATACGGCGTGAAGTCGGAGGTAGTGAAGGTAAGGTTTCGATTGATGTCGCGGGACGTCGGGGAGGTGTGCGTGGTGGATACATGTCGACATCAGAGTTATCCTGAGTTGCGATTTGGGTTGGTTCCTCCTGAGTGAGAGGTACATCAATGATTGATTCCTCCTTCATAGCAAGCTCGTCGTCAGAGGATGATATCTGAACCAACTTGTATTCCACCTCGCTCCGCTCGTCAGTATCATTGCTTTCGTCAGAACGGTGCTTGATGACGGACGATGCCGCAGAGGGAACTCTGCCTTTTCTCGACGAGGGAGCTCTTGCAGACGAAGCCGGTTTAGACTGAGAATGATCAAACACATCCGTCGACTCCGGTGGTGGAGGCTTCGATGTCTTTGACTGTCTCGAACTCCGAGGCTTTGCAGGAGCCTCCTCTTCTCTTGATGAAGACTTGGAACCAGAAGCCTTTCGTACCGTTTGAGATGAAAGTGGCGCCCGGTCGGCTTCGTTGTCCTCTTCTTCCTTGAGCTTCGGATCGGCTTTTTTCGAGTGCTCAGGTTCTACAACGGGAGCCTTTGCTTGCTGGCTGGACGGTTTCCTACCTCTCGGTGCATCGGCCTTCTTCTTTGGCAAGGGTGCAGGCGTCGGACTCGCTTCCTCCTGGTCAGACTCTGGAGGAAGAGCCTTCGCCTGCTGGCTAGACGGCTTCCTGCTCTCGGGGGCGTTGGCCTTCTTCTTTGGCAGCGGAGCGGGTACCAGACTCGCTTCCTCCTGCTCAGATTCTGAGGGAAGAGCCTTTGCCTGCCGACTAGACGGTTTCCTCCCTTTCGCAGCGTCGGCTTTCTTATTGTTTGGCACAGGCGTAGGACTTTCCTGCTGCTGCTGAACCGGCTTTGTCTTTGTAGGAACAACAGTGGGTGGAGGGAGATACTGATCCATCTCCTCGTCCTCCGGCGGCAAGTATGGTTTAAATTTGGATTGTCTCGTGCGGGGGTGATCATCTTCTTCAGCCGTATGTGACTTGTAAGACGAAGAAGCATTGGAATGGGAGGATTTTCGAGCTGTTGACGTGTCGAGGTCAGCGTCATGCGTCGGCTTGGATTTAGGCTTTCGAGCTGTAGGCACGTCGAGGTTATCGTCGTGTGTTTTCCTAGACTTTGATTTGGGAGCTGTAGACACGTCGGAGTCATCGTCGTGCGTTTTCTTAGACTTTGGTTTGCGAGCTGTAGGCACGTCGAGGTCAGTATCTTCCTCGTCGCGCGGTTTGGTTTTCCTGGCGGTGGACGGAAGATCAGAGTTCTCATGGTGTGCCTTGGTCTTTCTCTTGGCTTTGGATTTACCGGGTGGTAGAGAGTCGGGATTCTTTGACTGAGACCGTGTGCGACCAGTCTCTGACTCGAGACCGCCGTCTGACTCGTCTGCATCTGTTGTATCCACTTGTTGCTTAGCTCTGGACCTAGAAGGTTTTTTTACTGTATGCGGCGGTTCATCTTGATCGTCACCGTTGACGGTAGCGACGGATCTAGTTCTGGAATGAGCGGTCTTTCGACGCGTAGTGGGAGGTGGAGGATCTTCGTCCTCTTTCTCAGACTGGCTACGGGTGGCGCGAGCATGGGGGGTCTTGGCGCCCTTTGTGACTGAACGACCTTTGCGGGGAGTTTTTGCTGATGATTCCGGGGCAATATCGATTCCGTCGACTGGGCCGTCATGGGACTTGACGGGTATAACTTCGTCAACGTGTTTAGACTTTGATGATTTGGTTGGTTTATGGCTGATGGCGGTGAAGAAGGCACAGTCGAGGTCATTCTTTTGGACGCGTTTTCTGTGTTCTTCCCTGGAGAAGAGTTAATGAGATGCAAGGAATATGGGCAACGTACATTGGGTCGTCGTCAGGGTCCCAACCGCTGAGACATACACCGCAGTATAGACATGTGGCAGAATCTTGGTCGTGGGTCTGTGGGGTATGAACAAAGCCTGCCTTGGCCACCTAGACGCGATTAGAGGTAACGCAGGGAGCTAAGAGTGTGTACCATCTTGGATGACGCGCCGTGGTTCTTGATTTTGTCGTGTTCCCAAGGCGTTCCTGTGGTAAAAGTCTCAAGTCTGGCCTTTTCCATGGCCTTTGCGGTTGGATGACGCGCTTTGTCGGTTATCTTATAGCTGGAGGGAGTCTGGATGTGTTGTTCTGTTTTGAATATACGCACCTTCCGTCGTCGTCCATATCGAGGCGCATTCCACAGCGCAAGAGGGCCCAGGAGCAGTATACCTGGCATTTCTCGAAATGAATGTCAAAGGGATCGTCGTCAGGTTCCCAAGCACTGAGTTGTTTCTCGCACATGAAACAGCGAACATTGTCTGGGTCATTTGGAGTGGGCGCAAAGAAGAAGCCGGCCTCTGCCAATGTTTCTGGATTTGCTGTATAGCTGCGTGGCTGAGGCCACTTTCTTGCATTTTTGCCGCGCTTGAGAGCAAACGAGGCGAGACGGTTCTCGTAGACGTCCATGTGGCTGTGCCAGGTCACGGGACGGAGGACGATCAACGTTACAAGTTCAACGTTGAACGCTCGACTTTGGGAGCCGCGAACGAGTCGTCTGAAACTGTGAAGAGGACTGAAGCTGTGAAGAGACTCGAGAGTTGCCTTGCTTGGTTCGTAGAGTAAGTACAGCGTAGAACATGAGGAATTGCTGCAGAGAGCCTGCAATGTGACTGTGAATTTTTCCGAAGACGAACCGAGGCCAAGTTGCTTCAGAAACTCGCTGGTTTTACTTTGAATCCTCGCCAATTCCTCTGCGGATCTCGCTAACCCTGAGTCCCGTGACCGGTTGAATATTTATTCTCCCCAAATCAGCACCGACACCCCAGCACACTACTAATGACGTCCCACAGACGAGCCAGTGTTGCCTCTGAATCCACGCGATACCCAATCATGAAAACAGTACGAAGGTCATTCTCCATGGCCAGGAAACGAGCAAGTGACGTGTCGGTAAGCAATAGTGCTTATAATGCATGCAATGCTTACAGTTAGGCCTCTGGGATGTATTCCACTGCAGAAGAGCGACATCCATACTGCACTCGACGACAAGCTGTAAATCCCCCGACTGTTGAGCAGATTGCGATGGGCCTGCATCTGTCGCGCACGCCTCATCTGCCCGCCGCAGCACGTGGTCCACCCCCGCCCCTGCCGCCACCGCCATCGCGTTCGTCGCTCAAACACACGCCGACAGCACCCACAGCATCATCGACGACAATAACTGACGTTCACACAACTCAGACACGCTCAAGGGTCTCGCAGCTCATGTCTCGTTTCCGGACAGCCCCGCAGCACAAAGTCCAGCTCAGTCCGCAGAAAAAGGCAGTTCGATTTACAGACTCGTAGAGTATTCTTATTATTACACAACCATACCTTATATGTAGCACTACTACAATTACGATTGTGATGTTTGACATAAGCACCGCTTCTCTCTACAACCATCATGGCCCCAGTAGAAATGGAATATTATGACCTGGTTGGCATTCCAGCACACATAATCCTTACACTGAGCAACACAGCTAGGCGTCGGCGTCGAGTGTGACGACACAGAACTCAAGAAAGCATACAGAAGGCAGGCGATGAAGGTGACCCATTTTAATCTGATAAAGTCCCGCTCACTCTTGTAGTTTCATCCAGACAAGAATCCTTCTCCAGATGCCGAAGAAAAGTTCAAAGAGATCAGGTAATTTGCCTCTTATGAATCTCAACTTGCTAAACTTGTACGCAGCAAAGCATACCAAGTCCTCTCAGATCCAGTAAGGTTTCTATCGTCGCTGATCCCTCTCACACATTGACCAAGAACCTTCGCGCCGTCTACGATAAGAACGGAAAGAACATGGTATGTCCTGCCCAACCAGAAAACTAATATCAATCTCCCCAGGTCGACAAGGAGGGTACAGTCACAATGGAAGACGCGGCTGGCTTCTTTGCAACCGTGTTCGGTGGCGACCGCTTCGCAGACTACGTGAGTCAACTAACCTTCTCTTACCGCTAATTAACTCGTATCAGATTGGCGAAATATCTCTCATGAAAGACATGATGAACACTGCCTCAACAATGATGACAGAAGAAGAAAAGGCAGAACTCGAAAAAGCACTCAATCCAGACAACTCTACCCAACATCTCGACAGTACACCGCACCAATCCACCTCTCGTCCGGCTTCACCCACAGGCGCTAATGCTTCCTTATCAGACACTCAGGCTTCAAATTCTTCTCCATCACTTAGAGAAAAGGAAGCAGCTCGGAAACGAGGAAAACAAACTCTCGAGGAGAAGGAGAAGGCAAGAGAGCAGGAAAGAGAACGCAGGAAAGTTAGAGATCAGCAGGAACTCGAACGGCGCAAAATAATGGAAAAACGCGTCGCAGAGCTCACCATAAAAATGATTGAACGATTGAGGCCGTTTGTAGAGGCAAAGCGTCCCGGTGATAAAGACGATCCAGAGACGATCACCTTTGAGAACAAGATCAGAAAGGAAGCTGAGGATCTCAAGTTGGAAAGTTTCGGTGTCGAGGTCCGTCTTCTCCTCTCCACAGTCCCTTCTCATTTTCGTAGCTCCTCCATAGCATCGGAAACGTCTATATGATGAAGGCAACATCCTTCTTCAAGTCGAAAAAGTTCTTGGGAATGTATGTCCCCGCTCTTTTTGCCGCCATCAGCTAACGACCCCTCAAGCCCAGGCTTTTTCTCTCGGCTAAAGGAAAAGGGTTCCCTCGCCAAGGATCTATGGGGCGTCATCGGTAGCGCGTTAGTATCCCTGTCCATTTTATCAGCAAAGCTAACCTCCTCCAGTCTGAACGTACGCGACGTCATGATCGAACTAGAAAAGGCCCAAGCAAGAGGTGAGCTCGACGAGGACACCATCAAAGATCTGGAAAAGGACGTTACTGGCAAGGCAAGTCCCTGCTATCTACTCCCTCCATCAAACTAAACCGATACAGATCATGCTAGCTTCCTGGCGAGGCGCCAGACTCGAAGTCACTCAAGTCCTTCGCGAGGTGATAGACAACGTCCTCAAAGAGAAGAGTGCCCCAGATGACGTTCTCTTTAATCGCGCCAAAGGCCTTTTGATCATCGGAGCCATCTTCAAGGCTACACAACCAGACGAGTCTGATGAAGATCGACGAGAATTGGAGCGGTATATCTTGTTTTTCTTATCTAAAAGCTGGTTCTCAAACTTTTATCTCCTCAGAATGGTCGCGGAAGCTGCACAATCCAAGCCCAAACGAAAGACAAAGCGAGAAGAAGTGCTGGTCAAGGAGATACCCACTGAGAAACCTCTGTAGCGCGCCTATGGTCTCAGCGTTGCTTTAGTTATTAGATGGATTATTTACACACCACTCTCTTGGCTAGTACCTTATGATGGACATGTTCCTAATAGAACGTTCACGTTGGGATGGACTATAAGTATCGCGTTAAATCTTTATCAATTCCATGGTCTCTTTGACAAGTCATATTCCGCCTTCATCTTGACCAATCATGAGAAAAAACATGACACGAAAATCCAGCACTTACTCTCCGGAAAAACGCGTCATCCGAAAGAGCTCGTAAGCCCGTCAACGCCAATAGCGCCGACGTCGTCATCATCGCAGTATGGGCTTCGGGTGTAGCAGCGGCCTGGACAAACGCAGGAGTGTGATTACCCCCGTTGGGCTCCGTCGGGATGGCTGAAAAAGGTATTTGATTAGGCACATCTAGACCATGGAGATAAAGTATTACCAAAGCCTGGATGCAGGGCAGGGAGGTCTGGCATCCGAGATATCAGGATGCTTTGAGCAAGGAAAAACAATACATACGATACGACACGTTCCCCTTTGAATTATCGTCAGTGCGACATATACCCGACGACAGAAACTTACAAAATCAGTTGAAGCCGTACTCGACTGAGACCCCACCCTGACGCCGTAGCGCCCAGAAGCTGATCGAAATTCCTCCGCTGCCAAGAATACTCAGTGAACTATGGCTTTCTCTGTAGAGTGTTATCCCTTACCGAGTACACTGTTCTGGTGGAGATCGTAATACGTGAATTCTGGTGTAATCTTGATTGTGCATGAGGTCGCTAGTGCGCCGGCTCTAAGAAGGTTTAATAATGCGTTCCACAGCCAGATGAATGGACCCACTCGAAACAGTTCCGCACACGTTCCACGAATACTGCGAGCTCCGTATATGTAGGGGCCCGAATATACCATTTCATACATGCATAATCGGGAATGACTGGTGTTGCTCAGCGACACAAGTCGGAGTTGAAACACAATCGCTTACCATTAGGAGACCAATCCTTGCCCTGAACAATTCCGTGGACGCGATGGTCGGGCTTTGTTTGTTGCCGTAGCACAGATATACTGGAATATGCGAGAAATGCGGCATCAAGAGCATTTCTTCCTTCCCTACACGGCTGTCACTTGCGGATGCAAGAGAATTAGCGGGCGCTTACCAAGGACTCATACCCGCATGACCCCTGGATCGATAGTAAGATACAATTTTAAACGGACAGAAGGAATGCATACGAATGACCAAAATACTCTACCTCCAAACTTTGCATCGAAAGCGTAGTTCCGATTACGGCGGAGTTAGTTGGTCCAGGAGACGGATGGCACCTATATCTGCCGGTCAGTAATTTATCCATCGCCGAGCTCTGCATACATTATACAAAAATCCATTTCCTTGTAGGCTCCTCGTTCCAAAAGGATAGCTTTGCCTCCTCCACCTTCTTCAGCTGTTCAATGTATTTTGTTAGTAATGTCGCATAGAGAAGGCCTTATCTATACCAGGACTGACAATGACAAGTCAGCGGGTTTGCGGTTCTAAGAAGAAAGGTATACACACGTTCCTAAGAGTACGATTTTGCCAGCGATATTGTGAGCTTGCAGTGCTGCCTTGATTGCGAGAGCAGTTGCACATCCGCTAATTAAATTGCGGTTGGTGTATTGCTAACACGAGCTCGATCTCATACCTTGCCGCAATTAAATTGTGGCCGCATCCATGCCCAAAGGAGAGGGCGTCCATCTCTGAGTAAAATTGAGTTACATTCAGCGGATCATCTGAATAACTTGCCCGAATTAATCCCAACGACCCTGCCACCCTTCCGATGGGTGTATTCTGCCTTCCAAGCAGTTTCCAATCCAAGATATCGTCGTGTGACGTGAAAGCCGTTATCTGACATGAAGCTGGATAGCAAATCATGGGCATATCTGAGCATAAGGAGGTTCAGTGATCAACACCTAGCTTGGCAGATACTGACCGTTCTTCAAATTTGAGTTCCGGATGGGCTTTATAAAGTGGTGTGAAGTGTTAGAAATACGAGAGGGAAGCATCCTGACCATGTATCTTCAGCGAGATGTCGCGCAACTGTGAATCAAACTGAGCGAGACAGCAATCAACTGTTTCGGAGAAGAGGGACGCGTTTAGCATGTTTGCCGACGTGTATACTGGTGGGGGCTCCTCGAAGGATACTTTTGCGTCGGAATAGTCGCAGCAAGTGTTTAGATGAATGGACTAGCTTGGGCATGAATGAAATTGCATTCGACATTGGGCAGACTGACCTGACTGGACGGTTTACTGACAGCATCATCGTCACGGGAGACGTAGGCTGCTTTGCGTTTGAAGATGTGTCGAAGACAGCCCTTTGGAACTTGGTCAAGCATTGTGACGGGTAGTGCGGTATTGACCCTGATCATTTACCTGACATTTAAATATGCATTTCTTGAATAGATTGACGTTGATCAGATGGTAGACTCGATCGTCCGCTTCCAACGGATTTAGCTAATCCACAACGCTTCTGCGTACGCAAATCTCCCCAGATCTCGCTGAATCTCTGAAGAGCGCAAGAAGCATACAATCAAAGTCCTGGACTAAGGGTGCCTGCAGCCTCGACGAAAAAGCCTGAGCGTCTCTCGGCCAGTGAGCGCCCAAGACTGTGGGCCTCGGCAGCGTGTACCCGCTCCATCCGAGTGTATCCGTTGTTCAGCCGATGGCGACGCAAAGCTGCTTATATGACCGTTGGGAATGGAGGTAACCTATAGCGCTAGCACACTCACACGGAACTGGGAATGGACTACACATGGCAGCATTCGATGCATCTAAGCCGACTAAACGAAATAATTCCCCATCAGAATCAAGATTGAAGAGGAGTGAGTTGGTTAGGCAAGACTTTGATGCTCAGTTCTTCCGTGGAGAGAGCAGGTGGAGTGCGCAGTCCGAGGACATACGCTGGCTTAAAACTTCGGTCCAAAGAAAACCAGGCCGACATTGATGAAGCGACGATGCGTCCACGACGGAGTCGACTCCCTTCGATAACTCTTAGGCGGCAAGAAGCAAGTTGATCCGACTGGAGCACACTCAGTCCAAGTGATAGCTTGTGAATCAAACACAGCCAAACTTCCTATTTTTGCCCTCAGGCGTATCTATCGGATACTTCATGGCCTCGGCAGTTCAATCTGCGCAAGGAGATACCTTAAACGCAATATTCCATGGCCTAAAGAACAAGAGTCACGACGTTCGCTTCCAGAATGCTCTCGAGTTGCGGCGTTATGTCTGTATCTCAGTGTTGCCCAATTCTGTTCCTAATCGACCTTAGGTCGCGACTACAGTAGCTGAAGTGTCCTCGGATGCTGCAGCAAAGCTCTGGGATGATAACATCAACCGTCGCCTCTTCGAACTCATGCACAGCCAGAATAATTCAGACAAGTTTGGTGGTTTACTAGCTATAGGTTCGCCAAACACTATATGCAACAAATTCATCCTGAAGTTGGCCTAGATCAGCTCCTTGACGTAGACGGCGAAGAAACTATAGAGTCCAAGCGCAATCTCTTTCGTTTTTACAACTATGTCAAGAACCTCTTGCCAAACCCTGATGTCAACCTAATGTTGGCCGCATCTAAAACCCTTGGCCATATTGCTCATATTGGTGGTCAGGCATTTGGAGAGCGATTTATGGACTTCGAGGTTCCAGCTGCCGTAGAACTCATGCAACCCGACAAGCAAGAATCACCGCGTTATGCTGGCGTCTTGATTCTGAAGGAATTGGCTCGGAACAGTCCCAGCTTTTTCTACCCCCACATAAGTGTTGTCTTTGACAACATTCTCGTCCCAATGAGAGATCAACGTGTCATCGTCCGAGAGGGGGCTGCTGAGCTCCTGGCGGCTTGTTTAGAGATTGTGACCCAGCGCGAACGACAAATACGCAGCCCATATCTGTCCAAAATACTGCAGGACGCTGCATCAGGCTTAAGGCAATCTCAGCCTGAAGTCATCCATGGTTCCCTGCTGACTTACCGAGAATTGCTCTTGCATGCAGGAATGGTAAGCACTTTCCAGGCTACTTTTGACCTTCTTAATCAACTTGTGCAGTTCATGAAAGAGAACTTTGTAGATACGGGAGACCAAATATTGCGATTCAAATCTCACCGAGACAGTCTAGTCCGCCGGATGGTCATAACCATGATTCCTTCCCTTGCTGCATACGATACACAAACTTTCGCTGAACATTTTCTCCACAAGTCTATGGCTCATCTACAATCACAACTTGACAAGCCTCAAGAACGCACATATGGTATCAATGTTCAATAGGTATCGGCTACTGACTAATTTATCAACGTAGCATTCATTGCTATTGGACACACTGCCGCGGCTATGGGCAGCGATATGAAGCCCTTCCTAGAGTCTATAATGGGGCAGATCAAGATTGGATTACAAGGCAGAGGGTAAGCAGCCATCTGAGACTCTACCTATCGTAATATCAGCATGTAGGAGGAAGAACGCTCCTCCTGAAGAGCCCATTTTCCAATGCATTGGCATGTTGGCGGCCGCTGTAGGGCCAAACCTGACTAAACTGCTGCATGACCAACTTGACCTCATGTTCGCCTGTGGACTCAGCGATCCTCTTCGTCAGGCTCTTGTTGCTATAGCCAGACATATTCCCCCCCTTCTGAAGACCATTCAGGGCATGTTCATCCTCACAACTGGCTAAACACTCAACTGATCCCGCCCAGATCGTCTATTGGACTTGCTGTCGATGATTCTCAGCGGTCAGTCATATAAGCCTCTGGGTGCACCTCCTGCCTTGGCACGCACAGACATGTCGACAATGACAAGAGAGCTCAGCACGTCACAAGTTCGCCTACCTCTTGCAAACAAGCTGGAATGTGACTTTTCTGCAGGTTAACGGTACAGAGAAGAGTCCTGAACTCTTGACTTTGGCTTTAACAACACTAGGTTCTTTCGACTTCACTGGTAAGTCATTTCTGAATCAATATCTATCTTAAATTCAATGTTCTCGCTCAAGGTCACGTCTTGAACGAGTTTGTTCGCAACTGTGCCCTCCCCTATCTGGAGGATGATCACGCAGAGGTAAGGCGTGCAGCTGCACTGACGTGCTGCCGTCTTTTTGTCCGGGACCCAATCTGCTACCAAGCAAGCAGTCATGCTATAGACATCATTGGCGATGTTCTTGACAAACTTTTAACAGTTGGTATTGCAGATCCAGGTAATCTCGCTGACCTTGATCTAACCACAACTACTAACACATCTATCTAGACCCTACTATCAGGCAGACCGTACTCTCTTCGCTCCATGAACGGTTTGACAAGCACTTGGCACAGGCAGAGAATGTTCGTTCCCTTTTCATTGCTCTCAATGACGAAGTATTCGAAAATCGAGTGACTGCCGTTACCCTAATTGGCCGTCTCGCCACTCACAATCCTGCCTATGTTATGCCTTCTCTTCGGAAGGCCCTGATCCAACTCCTGACTGAGCTTGAATATTCTACAGTGATGTACGTGCAATTATTCATCCCTCGACATGATCATTCATAATAACATCAGGCGAAGTCGAGAAGAATGTACTCGACTCCTCACACTTCTCGTCAGTGCAACACAGAGATTAATTAAGCCTTATGCCTTACCGATGCTCAAAGTCCTTTTGAAAAAGGCCGATGATCGCAATCCCACAGTGGCGGCAAACGTATTGATGTGTCTTGGGGAGCTGACAATGGTTGGAGGGGAAGATGCCATGCCGTATGTCCAAGAACTTATGCAAGTCATCATAACGCGACTTGCTGATCCTACTCCCGTCAAGCGGGATGCAGCGTTGCATACTCTCGGCCAAGTCTGCTCAAGCACAGGATATGTGATTGCGCCGGTCGTTGACCATCCGCAGTTACTACAGCTGCTAGGGCGAATTCTAAGAACGGAATCCAGTCAACCTGTGCGGCGAGAAGTCGTCAAAGTGCTGGGTATCCTAGGTGCTCTTGATCCTTATCGACGCAAGGTAATCTCACCTTCCGATTTCATCTCTGTTCCTAACATATTCTCAGACCAAATCCGGCGAAGATTCAGCCAGCGAAACGGCTATGGTAGCTCTCAACCAGGTTCCCGTTAATCAGCATACTCCATCGCCGTCATCAGACGACTATTTTCAAACTGTTGTCATCACAGCCCTTCTCGCTATTCTCAAGGATCCAGCGCTTAGTAGTCATCACCATACAGTCATCGAGGCTATCATGTCCATCTTCAAAACTCAAGGTTTAAAGTGTGTCTCATTCCTTCCTCAGGTATGCGTACGCTTGGCCCCCTTTACTTTACTCATAGTCTACAGATCCTCCCCGCTTTCGCAGCTGTGACACGTACATCGGCAGCCCGTCTACAGGAATTTCACTTGCAACAAATGGCCATACTAGTCGGAATCATCAAGCAGCACATACGGAACTACGTCCCCCAGGTTTTCCAATTAGTCCGAGACTTGTGGGACAATGTAACATTACAGCTTCCGTTGGTGGCTCTTGTTGAGGCCTTAGGTAAGGCCCTCAACGCGGAATTTAAGCCCTTCCTCCCTACAATTGTGCCATTAATTCTTAAGGTCTTTGATGGCGATTTGAATGATAAAAGAACAGCGACTCAAATCAAGATTTTTGATGCGTTTCTGACGTTTGGTTCAAACATCGAGGAATACCTGCATCTAGTGATCCCTATCATCGTGAGAACGTATGAAAGGGCGGACGCCCCAACGCCTCTTCGAAAAAGAGCGATACAGACCATTGATGGCTTGTCGAAGCGAGTCAATTTCTCGGATCACTCTTCTCGCATCGTTCATCCCCTGGTGCGTGTTCTGGACGGCTCGAACAATGAGCTCCGAATGTCTGTCATGGACACGCTATGTTCCTTGGTAATACAGCTTGGTTCCGACTTTGCCATCTTTGTGCCCACAATTAACAAAGTAAGTCTTCGTAAATTTAAATATATATGTTCTCACGATCTAATGTAGAGCCTCTTACGGAACCGTGTTGTGCACCCACAGTATGAAAGCCTGATTACTAAGTTGCTCAGTGGTGAAAGGCTTTCTCAGGAACCAGGTGTATTGGAGCTCCTGTAAGTCTAGTTTGCTTCACATTGCACATATTGATCATCCTTATGTAGTTTGAGCGAAAACTCCAAAGCTCCTGAATTTTCGGCCCCTGCTGAAGCCACAAAGATGACAGTCAACCAACAACATTTAAAACAAGCTTGGGATACCTCTCAAGTAAGTACCCGTGAGGATTGGAATGAGTGGATGCACCGGCTCGGTGTTGAGTTTATGAAAGAGTCGCCATCGCATGCATTGCGTGCTTGCATGAGCCTGGTGGACATACATGCCCCGCTAGCGAAGGAGCTCTTCAATGCTGCATTTTTATCTTGCTGGACTGAATTATATGATCAATATCAGGTTCGTCAAATTGTTAAGCCAGTTGCAGATCTTCTTAAGCCTTCATATTCAGGAAGATCTCGTTCGCTCTATTGAATACGCGATCACGTCAAATACTTCCCCGCAAGAGTTGATACATCGATTACTGAATCTTGCAGAATTTATGGAGCACGAGGAAAAGCCCCTGCCCATAGAACACCGCACGTTGGGCGACTACGCTTTGAAAAATCTTGCCTATGCTAAAGCACTTCACTATAAGGAGTTGGAGTTCTTTGCAGAGGCTTCGCCCGCTACTATCGAGTCCCTTATCTCCATCAATACTCGACTCCAGCAACATGATGCTGCCTGGGGTACTCTTATTACAGCTCGAGAACAGTACGATGTTACTAGGCAGGAAGAGTGGTATGAGCGACTTGGAAGATGGTCAGAGGCGCTGGTAGTATATGAGAGGAAAGCGGAGCTGGATCCCGCTGATCAAAAGATCCAAATTGGCAGGATGAAGTGTTTCCATGCGTTGGGTGAATGGGATCAACTAGCTGCTCAAGTCGAGGAGCATTGGGGAAAGGCCAGTCATGAGGATCGTCGGGAAATAGCCCCCATCGCTGCTGCCGCTGCATGGTCATTAAATGACTGGGATTCGATGGACGACTATATAGCCTCTATGCGTTCGGATTCTCCGGATCGGGCGTTCTATCGGGCTATACTTCATGTGCACCAGAATCAGTTTCCTAAAGCTTTGGTTCAAATTGCCAAGGCCCGTGATTTGCTAGACCCCGAGCTGACGTCGTTCGACGGCGAGGGCTACGGACGACTGTATAGGTTGGGTCTTCTTTCTGTATGCTGTCCGCTACTTACGTTGATTTAGTATCATGGTGCGAGCGCAGATGCTTTCCGAACTGGAGGAAATCATTGCCTACAAACAATTTGCTGATCAGCCTGATCGACGAACCACAATGCGGAAGACATGGATGACCAGGTACAATCCCTTGTCTATTCGAATGGCCCACTTATGCATCATTTCAGACTTCAAGGCTGTCAGGCCGATGTCGAAGTGTGGCAGAGAATTCTACAAGTCCGTACGCTGGTTCTCAACCCGGAAGATGATCCTGTGATGTGGATTAAATTTGCAAACTTGTGTCGCAAGAATGACCGTATGGTTCTTGCGGAAAAGACCATCAACTCTTTGCTATCACCTGTGACTGCTGATAGAGTGATTGACTGCAGCCACTATAACATGCTAAAAGCTAACTCTTTTCCCAGTTACAAAATCTTCGTGGTGAACGTGACAGAGTCAAAGCACCACCTGATGTGGTCTACGCACAATTGAAGTATATGTGGGCAAATGGGGCTCGTGAAGACAGTCTGGAGTTTCTCCGCCAGTTTTCGTACAACGTCAACAGAGACTTGCAGATGGAAAGTGAGCATGCTCAGCGACCGGGTGCTTCCAAGACTAGAGTGGCTCAATTGTCCAAACTACTTGCCAGATGTTACTTCAAGCAGGGTCAATGGCAAGCAGAGTTGCTTGACAACTGGGGCAATGTTTGTCACTTTGCTTGTACAGGACTCGACAACTTATCAGGTATACAGGAAAATGTTCAGGAAATTTTGCACTGTTATGTGGTGGCAACGCGTTATGATCCAGCCTGGTATAAAGCCTGGCATGAATGGGCTCTAGCCAATTTTGCAGTTGTCAGCTATATGGAGAACCAAGCAGTCAATCGCTCTATGGATGTCCCTCCCCAAGGCCTTGCTGCGCATGCAGTACAAGCCATAGAAGGGTTTTTCCAGTCTATTTCTCTTCGATCGGAAGATGCTCTGCAGGACACCCTTCGTCTCCTCACGCTTTGGTTCAAGTTCGGTGCCCACGAGGATGTCAGTCATGCCATGGAAATTAGCTTTTCAAAAGTTGGTGTGGACACATGGTTGGAAGTCATCCCTCAGGTCTGTAGCCTCTAAACTGTTCATCATTCCAGTGATATTGTGGCAGATCATAGCACGCATTCAGACTCCCCACAACAATATTCGGCGGAACATCAATAATCTGCTGACCAATGTTGGAAAGCATCATCCTCAAGCCCTTATATATCCTCTCACTGTTGCATCGAAATCTTCAAGCGTTTCTCGTCAGAATGCGGCTTCAAATATCATGAACCGCATGAAGGAACACAGCCCCAAGATAGTCGAACAAGTAGGAAAATTTCACTTATTGAGACCTAAGTCAAACCATCTTCGCAGGCTCGCATTGTAAGCAGGGAGTTGATTCGCGTTGCCATTCTCTGGCATGAATTATGGCATGAAGGTCTCGAAGAAGCCTCGCGTCTATATTTCACAGAAAAGAATCCGGAGGGTATGATTGCCGCTTTGGAACCTTTGCACGAGTTGCTCGAAGCTGTAAGCATCTGTCTTATTGTGAAACTGTCGTGAAACTGTCGTTAGGGTCCAACAACAGCTCGAGAAACATCTTTTGCTCAGGTTTTTGGCAAGGAACTTCGTGAAGCGCGAGAGGCGTGCCGCAGGTATAGGATTTATGGTGAAACAAGTGAGCTCGATAAAGCATGGGATATCTATTATGCTGTGAGTTTTGCTTGTGTCTTCTTCGACCGCTTCTGACGCGATGCATAGGTTTTCAAGAGGGTCGAAAAGCAACTGCCATCACTTACGACTCTGGATCTACAATATGTGTCGCCCAGTTTATTGACGCTGCGGAACCTCGAGCTAGCTGTCCCTGGTACATATCAAAGTGGTCGTGAAGTGATTAGAATTATGAATTTCGCGACGAAATTGACAGTCATTGCTTCCAAGCAACGTCCTCGCAGGCTGTGTCTCAGAGGAAGTGATGGAAGAGATTATCAATACATTTTGAAAGGCAGGGTCTCTTCACACAGTTGAGAACCACTCTGACCAGTTGCCCAGGCCACGAAGATTTACGTCAAGATGAGCGAGTCATGCAGCTCTTCAGTCTCATAAACACGCTTCTCTCCGTCGATACGCCAAGTTTCATCCGTCGGCTACACATACAACGCTATCCTGTCATTCCTCTTGCTCCAAACGCCGGCTTGCTTGGCTGGGTACAAGGCAGTGACACGCTGCATGTACTCGTTCGCGATTATCGTGATTCAAGAAAAGTTCTTTTGAACATCGAGTACCGTCTCATGCTCCAGATGGCTCCCGACTATGAGAACTTGACATTACTTCAAAAGGTAGAGGTCTTCGAGTACGCTCTGGAGAATACCACAGGCCAAGACTTGTATCGTGTCTTGTGGCTGAAGAGCCAAGACTCTGAGCACTGGTTAGAACGGCGTGCCTGCTACACACGATCTCTTGCTGTCAATAGCATGGTTGGACACATCTTGGGCCTTGGAGATCGCCACCCATCGAACCTTCTGTTAGAAAGGGCGACAGGGAAGGTTGTGCATATAGATTTTGGTGACTGTTTCGAGGTCGCTATGCACCGTGAGAAGTTCCCCGAGAAGGTGCCTTTCAGGCTCACCAGAATGCTCACGCACGCTATGGAGGTAAGTCTAGTGTTCAGACTATTGTGGACCCTCCTCATGTATTATCCAGGTGAGTGGCATCGAAGGTAGTTTCAGAAATACTTGCGAAATCACCATGCAAGTGCTTCGAGACAACAAGGAATCCTTGATGGCCGTTCTCGAAGCGTTTGTATACGATCCTCTCATCAACTGGAGACTCATGCAGACCGACGTTGATGCCCGAAGAGCCGAAGGTGTGTACAGCCGGTGTTTACTTTTTGGCTATTGAAACAGCTCCAGATTCTGAAACTGATCCGGAGCGTGCTGCCGAGTTGGCGCGCGTCGCTGCTCATCCCCAAGGTCCCACACGAAAATTGAAGGCCGACGAGAACACCATTTTCAATGGTACGTGTTTCATTGGCTCATCAGTTTTTGCTCATCCTTTTATCCTAGAAGCCGATGGGGAGCCTGGAGCTCGCGAAGTTCGCAATGAACGTGCTCTCTTTGTCTATAATCGTGTCCAGAATAAACTTACAGGTAGGTTGATTTCCGCCCACCTTGCGCATATCTTAAGGTTTATTCTGCAGGCCGTGACTTTGACCCAGAAGTAGCTCTGACATACAAGGAACAGGTGGACAAACTGATAAATCAGGCAATATCATTAGAGAATCTTTGCCAACTCTTTTCTGGATGGTGAGTCGACGCTAGTCTCCCGAAAGTCATTCTCATTATTTCTAGGTGTGCATTTTGGTGAAAACATTGGCGATAGATCTAGAATAGTGTGTAGTAATTTATGTCAGTACATATCGGAGTGTAGCAACTACATGCCTAATCAGTCAACTAGTCACGGTTTGGAAACTTTCCTGCGCTGAAATGTAGTTTGTTAAATTCTTGACGTGTGCCTATGCCTCGCGGGATTCCCAATGTCAAACGCGACGAAACGGGTCTGCGATACACCACATTCCACGTTCCTCTGGGGTCTGTATGCTGATGATATTGAGCTCATGTATTAAGACAAACCCTAGACTGAATCCTAAACATGTCGGGACGACTTACCTGAAAACTGAAAACCAGTCGATATGGCACAGAAATGCTGCAAAAAAAGAAAAGGAAAAGGAAAAAGAAAAAGAAAAAGCAAAAGCAAAAGCAGCAGAGGAAACGCCAGCACCTCAGGAACAGCGGTTCGTGTTACTCACTGCTCTTGGTGAAGCTAACAATGTATATAGTCGTGGCTCCCAAGTACTCGTTATTCACCCTGGTTCTCGTTTCATCCGTATTGGCAGGGCCTCCGATGTAAATCCAGTATCTGTGCCAAATGTGTTGGCGCGCAGGACTAGTGTTCCAACACCTCCCACCTTTGTCGAAGGTATTTCACGTCCACGGACGGGCAGACAGTTGAACCATCACGTTAACGAAAATGGAGACGACTATACAGCTGTTCCATTGTCAGACGACCCCGTAAGCCTTAGGTGAATGCTGTCAAGCTTGTCTCACAGGTACCTGCAGTTTGAAGAAAAACTGTCCCATATCGTAGGATCTCTTCGAGACCGAATGAGATTCTATAAGCTTCGTGTCACTCCTAATGCGAGCAATGTGGCCTCTACTTTCAACGACGCATTCAAGCCAGAGATCATCGCGGAACACAACGACCCGTATCGGGTTGACTGGATTGAATCCCCTTTGGAGAAATATTATGTAGGGGAGAAGGTATGACTACTGAATATCCTTTGGCACTCGTTTACAGATTCAGGCTCTGCGGTTAGCTGATCCAGCAGCTTCAGGCTATACTGTACGATGGCCCATTCATGGCTCAAATTTCAACGTCAGAGATTATCCGTCTGTGCAAGTCATTCTCAATGACCTTGAAATTATTATCCGGACGACCTTGAAAGAGGACCTAGGCATCGAGTCTCAAGACTACAAGGTCTGTTCGCAATACTTTTTGATCCTACCGTCTTCATCACCAGCAGAATTTTTCTGTTGTCCTTGTCATCCCTGATTTCTATGATCGTTCGTATGTGCGCAGTTTAGTGCACATGCTGTTAGCATCTATGGGATTCAAGCAGCTTTGTGCTCAACAGGTCAGTCATTCGTTTACGACTGGGTCAGAATTTTACTGGGCATTAGGAATCGCTGGCTGCCACGTATGGTGCGGGTATTTCGAGTGCTTGCGTTGTTGATATTGGGGCCAAAAAAACATCTATTGCGTGCGTCGACGAGGGTCTTGTCATTGCTGACACGAGGTTCGTTCTCCTGGTGCTGTACCGACACGTATTGAAATGCACACCAGAATGTGTCTGAATATTGGTGGAGACGACATAACTGAATTTTTATGGATACTGTTGGAGAGGATTTGTTTCCCCTACCGCGACCTGAACTTGGCGAGGACTTACGATTGGCAAGTCATGGAAGATCTCAAAGACAGATTATGTTCGCTTGCTGAGGTTAGTGAATTGTGCGACATAAATCTCAGGTTGACCTGTCCAGGGTGACGTTGCCCTCAACTTGTATGATTTTGTGGTCAGAAAGCCTGGACAGCCTGCTGAGAAGTACGGCTTGCGAGCGTACGATGAGATTATCTTGGCTCCGATGGTATTAAGCGCTGCTTCGTCATGATGCATGCTGATACAGATCTGCAGTGTCTCTTCGAGCCCAAAGTGGTTGAATTTGACAGAAAGCGTATTGGGTTGGAGGTCACATCGCATCCCGATGTAGCAGAAGAAATAATAGAACACCCTGGCGAGCATATGGTAAGCTAATTCGCTTCTTGTTCACCAGTAAGGACACAGTTGACAGACATCTGCCATGATGATATCTACACAACATCTCATGCCTGCTTCACCATCTGTTGCAAATACTACACCCAAAAAAGGTGAGATGACCGGCCACAATCTACTCACAGAGATTTGACGTCGCATATGTAGATTCCAAAGCAGAGTCGCACGATCCGAGTGACAATCCTGCTGCAAACAGCTCGGGTGATGTGCAAATGGACGCTGCGGAAGAAGACGACGCCAAGGCTCCTCAATCAAGCCCTTCCAAGACACTAGAAACGAATGCAAACTCGGATCCCAATCTCAATAGCGGGTACAGCGTCGATGTGTGCTTTGAAGCGAGTAAGTTGCCACTGGACGTTGCAGTATTCAACAGCGCTCGGGCGGCCGGTGGTGATGACAAAATACGCAAATACTTGCAAGCTGTTCTAGTAATTGGAGGGACTTCTCTTATTCCTGGGATGGCTCACGCTCTAGAAAGCAGGTTTGTATTTCAATTGGTGTCTTCGTTCCGCTGATGCCGTCTGAATCGGCAGACTGCAAGCCATCGCCACACCATTGATACAGAACATGGAGAAGGTTCAAAGCATTCCACCTCCGAAGGATGTTGATCCTCGAGTACTGACATGGAAAGGGGCTGCGGTGTTAGGGAAGATGGAAGGCGTATCGGAGCTATGGGTGACACCCTCAGATTGGGTGCGTGCAAGAACAATTCAATTTCGGTAAATGATGCTGATCGCCGCTTTCAGGATATACTTGGAATGCGAGGACTCAAGGAACGATGCTTCTATCTTTAAGAGGATGGGTACATGTGTATTTATCTTCGGAAACACATGTGTATTATAAGCAAAACATTCTGATGATCATCCAAACAATGTGATGGTGTGGTAGTAAGTAGTACAATGATTGCGTGCAAATGACGATAGGTCCAAGAGCTACAGTAAAATTAGACTGCAAGCTTCTGTTTCATGGTGATGAAATCGGGGGATCGCATAGTTGTCCAAAACTTGAGTAAGTGACCCATTTCCCGTTTACCATCTCTGGAGACGTATAAGTAGAGGATATGCATCAAAATGGAGCGGAACTCGCCTGTCCCTTTTGAGCCATTCCGCTCTCATAAGGCCTCCTTCCTTCCAGCCTGCCAGATCAGAATTCTGTTCCTCTTCATCATCTTTCGATTTGGACCTCTTCCGACAGTCCATATCCCAACCTAATCCAGAACCCAGGAGACCTTCGCTGTCCTCTCTCTTGACCGATAGGGTCGAACCCGAGGTGTCCGCTAGTTTCTGTATGAGAGACTCGAGAACGGCAGCTGCAATCCTATTCGGAACAAAGGGAAAAGTAATATCAAGACGTGGAGTTCTGTCGGGTGTGATGACGAGTAGACTTCGGCAGATGGGACAATCGACCGATTCATGCCAACCACCACAGGCCTGCGAAATGGATGTGAAAACGTGCAAGACGGGGGAGCAGAAGAGCTACAGACTTTGTGTAAGCGGGAAAAGAACCACTTGAGGATACAGATGGCACAAAAGGTGTGGCCGCATTGACCTGGATTTAGAGTGTAGGGATGAGCTAGAATTTCATAGCAACTTGTGGCGTGAGAGGGGTATTGCTGTGTGGAAAGAAAAAGAACGTACAGAGCACAGGTGAAATGATCTTCGAGTTGTGCCAGAGTCGCTTTGGCCTCTCGTTCTCGCGCATGAATTAACATCAAATTTGCCTCGTCCTCTAATTTCTTAATGGATGACAGCTGCTCTTCCGCTCGCCTTCTATGATCCTCCTCATTCTTGATCAGTGCTAGCTCGCGTTTTGCAAGTTCCGAAGGTGTTATTCGCTGTGACCGCCGTGGCTTTACAAGTTCTGTGGTGCACGGCGATGAGAGTGTCGGATTTGATATCTTTCTGCGAGTAGGACGTCGTGCAACGTTAACGGGGTCAGATTTTAACCCTGAGTGTGTTAGCAAAGGAGACTTTTGCAAAGAGAGTCATATGATACCTTCGTATCGTAGGTTGAGGCGGCTGGAACGACGAACCTTTTCTGGTCTCGTCGCTGAGGCTCTAGTCTTTTGCATATACAAAGATCAGCAGGCTAAAGCCGAGTTGATTGAGCATACCTGAGGCATTCTTGTATGTGGGAAAGAAGTTACCCGACTGGCACGTGTTTTCACAGCGCTCTTTGTTCAACGTTCAGTCAGGAACAACCGTCTTTGTGCCACCAGGACCTGACTCTTTCATTGACATTCGGACGCAGTCTGGGATACCGTTGCACGCATGACCAGTCTCTCCAGGTCTCTCTTCCTAGGGCCAATAATGTATTTCCAACCCTCTCGATTCGGTTTTTTTTTACGTGACTGCTGTGGTCACTGGATCCCATGACTTGTCGTCAAAATCAGTGGCAGTGAGTACGCTGTACTCCCGCCACTAGGCTGGCGCGGGTTCTGGACTTTCAGTGGACTTTCAGTTGCCTTTTTTAGCTTGCAAGCCTTGAGTCGGTTTTTTGATGAATCCCACAACGGCCGGTGATGGCTCGTAACCATTGGCGCGATTGGCAGGCTCTACTAGGGTCCAGTTTGTAATTGTCTTACCGGCGCGTCTTCAAGGGGGCTTATGATTCACTGGAAGGCCTGTGTTTCCAGCAAGCGGCTATTTGGAGCACCCTTTAAGGTTTGACGGCCTATTGCCGGAGGGGGTCCTGGGTGAGTGAGCCATGATCTCTATTGAATTGCATCTACAGAGCTCGCTATTTTCTTGCACAGATTCTCCCGTCTCTCATCTTGTGAGACACACGTGGGTTCTCAACCCTCAAATTTTGTTTTGTAGATCTCCCGTGTTCCGGTTGCCTTTGGAGGAGATCGGGTCGAGCTTCCGTGCGATATACGGGACCAGAACGCCACCACATCTTTTTGTATGACGACAGTCTCGAGGTTGGGTTCTTGTTGACAGAGGCATCCTATCGGGTGGTTTTCCTTTTTGGATCTCGGTCAGCTGAGAGCACAGGCAGTGCGATGGTTCGCACGGGATCAGGAATTGGATAATACACTTTATCAAAGAAGCTGGGATTGTTTGGGTCGCGCTGGCCAAGCCGTTATACGGTTGACCGTCTGATGATGTGATGGTGGTCCGGGAGCGAAATAAGATGAAACGAAGATGGATCTCCGGTTTTGGAATGTTTGTATGGCTGACTAATATATTTGGCGATCGAATCTCGACGCGTCGACGCGTCAAGTGTGAGTATCAAGGGTCGGCAGGTTAGTTGAAGGTGTAAGGTACGAGCGCACTAAGGCCGTATGGTTCTAGAAT
>QLOY01007348.1:0-32053 GCA_003313965.1 Megacollybia marginata
GCACGTCTGTTAGGTCCTTTAAGAACGGAATAAGATCAGTAAGCTCTGCATCATGTGGATCGTTGAACCACGAAGAGACAGGAACGGCATTATTCGGATTAAATATGTAGGAAGCCGGCGAGTTGTCGAGTATTATTGTATCGGCAATTGGACGACCGAGTTGAGAAAGGTCCTTGAGAGGATTAGTCAAGGAAACTGAATAAGAAGAAGCCAACTTTGACATAGTTGCCCTTATGATTAAAGCAGCTTTCCCTGAACAGCCGATGGGCGACGACTTGATGTATATCAAGCTTATCCAACACAGGATCGGCGTACTCGAAATAGGATGAGCGATCCGGCTGACGAATGCATATTAATGGATGCTTACCTTGGAGAGCGAGGCCGTGAATATCACAATCTCAAAGTGCTCACCCATCTTCTTGAGAAAGGTGTCGACGCCTGGCCTTTTGAGGACGTGGAAGTGATGCCAATGGCATTCAATTTCCACAGGGACAATAAAGTCTGGATGCGGGATGGCCTTGAAACTGCTGTGAACGAGGGTCTCGTCGAGATCGAGCACGAGACATTTACGGCCTAGATGGTGGGGTGCTATTGGAGGCAGAAGAGGTCTGGGAAGACCATCGGAGCCAATAGGAATGCCTGAACCACCGTTACGGATGAGACGGTCTTCGTCGTCAATGATTTCGCTGCTGTATTCTGTTCCGTCTGATTCCTGAGTTTCCCTTGTGGCAGTGCGCACGAGATCCCCGGTTGATCCCGGTGGCTGAACTGCACCCGATGTGAGGCCGTCTGTTTCGTCGTCTGGAAGTGTGTGCGCGCTGGGCGGGGGAGGTACAATGACTTCTGGATCGACAGGAATAATGATTGGCTCTGGTGTCTTCGCTGGTTCTGGTTGCTGGAGTCCCTGGCCTACGCATGGTACGACACGGTGAACGAAGCGCGAGAGAAAAGATCGTTTGGAAGACTTGCGGCGTCTTCGCTGATAGAATGACAATGACGGTGGTCGTTTAGAAGGGACCTGCCCTTCGCTTAGAGTGGCTACTAGGGTTAGGGTTAAGAACAATGGACATGTACTCACTGCTGGTCTCTGCGCTGTGTCCAACATCCGACTCTTGTTTCCGTTTGCTCAACAGCCAGGGCATGACGAAGAGAGCGTGGGATTGGCCGGGGCAATGCCGATGACTTAGTCAGACAAGTTCACGTGACTGGATATCCAGCACTGTTCTTAATGCTGAATTTCAGTGCGAATACAGACAACATGCGTCTGCACGAAGAACCAGCGCCCTCTCCGGCCCGATCTTCTCGGAAACGCAAATCACCGCCCACAAATACAGATCAACCTCAGCTCACACATGTTATCCCTCCTCTCATGCATTTGGCTCCCGGCTATCAGTACACAGACTATACTCCTGGTGGTCAGCAACAGAGCCCGCCACCAGCAGACCAGCAATCATCACAATCATCACAGCAACCAACGGGCCCAGGTGGAAGAGTCCTTTCAAACTCCAAACGCGCAGAACAGAACAGAAAGGCGCAGCGTGCATTCAGGGAGAGACGAGATATGTAAGTCTGACAAACCCACTTACTTATTAACGGTTGACTAATCCAACCCAGGCATGTCAAAGCTCTCGAGTCTCGTTCTCAGCTACTCGACGCTGCGTTAGCCTCAGCAGACGAAGCAAACAGGCGGTGGGAGGAGTGTAGGGCCCTCGTCGACCAGCTCAGGGTGGAAAACGCTGCTCTCAGAGCTGCACTCGCACAGAGCCAAATCATGCCCCCAATGTCCTCAGACGACCAAAAGAAAGATGATGAGCAGAAGGAGCGTGATTAGTATACAACTTTTGTAATTTACATCGCCAAAGACGACCGACCAGTTGTGGCTTACGAGACCTTGTCTATGTATTTCTAATTCTGACTGGGTTATACTCCAACTACTACTACTGCGCTGGCCTAGGTCCTCAACATTGCCACATTCCTTGCAATTGATTCAACTCGTCGAGGATGAAAACGAGCCGTGAGAAGCATTGGTGGACGATGACAAGCACTGTTGGGACAGCGACTAGCACATCGTCAAGCGACGTGGAGGTTTCGTACTGAGAATGAACGCAGGTAAGCCTACGACACTGAATAGGTTGTCGGGTCACAAGCAGCACCCCCGTTTCTTAGGCCGCTCGCCAATCTGTCTAGGTTGCCTCCCCTCATCGCGACAGCGTCTCAACCTCGTACCTAGTACTCTGCCTGTCAGTCTGTTAATGCTCGGTCTTGGCCACTTGATCTAGCCAAGCAAAAGCTAGAAATCTCTTTCACAACAAGGCGCCCGCGACTGAGCTCGTCACCCGCCTATGATGCGGTTACTCGTAGTAATGAGACCTGATGATAACCACAGTTTTAACATGCACCGTGCCCCCATCCGACATCCAATTTGATTGCGATGTAGGTTGAAAAGACGCTACCAAGGGCAGAAGACACTCGCTAACCATCCATGTCTGACCCAAGCTCACTTCCACTTACTACAGCTCAACTCATTGGCAACTACTGTGAAACCCTGACGTTTGGGATCTACCTTGTGACATGCTGTTTCTGTGCTCGTACACTTCTTTTCACCGATGATCCTGAGGAGCGCCTGAGAAGGCCAAGCGAAATTCGATGGTTTATACTCGCTGCTGCAGTTCTCCTCTTCGTGGATAGTGTATTCGATGACATTATCGGGTTGCTTCACAATATGGCTGCGTTCGTGTGGTATAACGGGCCTGGCGGAGCTAATCAGGAGCTCACAAACATCCGTAACTGGATTAATCTTGCGCAGGTATGTATTTCTACTTTATTTCTTTCACGACTTTGGATGTCTCTCAGTCCGTTGCTCAAATCCTGAGCATGCAGTTGGCCGACTTGGTATTGATCTATCGCTGCTACGTCGTCTACGCACGGCGTTGGCTGGTTATCGTCCCCTCAACCATTCTTTCTCTTGTCGGAGTCGCTGCCGCACTCAGATTACTTGCACAAGGGCTCACAAGTAACTCACTCAGCTTTTCTATGGTTAGACCCTGGTGGTCTGTTTTGTATGGTGTCACCGTTTTGCAGAACCTTCTTACCACTTGTGGGTACATACAGTCTGATAAGCCAGATCAGTTTATCCTCAGACTTTCCTCTTGCAGCGCTTTTAGTCTTGCGAATCTGGCGCGTCGAACGTGCCAGTTGCACACAGACCAGCCCAGTCCCCACACATGAAGTACCGCTTCGTAAGGTGATGCGAGTCATTATCGAATCTGGAGCCGTGTATACGACGATGGTATTTATGACTTTCATGGTTAACCTTTGCAATTCTAATCTATTGTATGCGTTCTGCGATGCTGTATGTCCCTTCTCCGTCCTTTTCTAGACCTGACTGACGTCGAGTAGACCTTCCAAGCCACCGGAATAACATTTAACGTCCTCATCGTGCGTTGTTCACCGCGTAGAGATGAGCAATTCACGACGTTTGATACCAACGAGCGTGTATTGTCTGAACAAAACCAAAGAAGGATGACGGCCGTGAGCTCGATACATTTTGTTAGTGGAACCTCGATACAAGCGAATGCGAATGCGATCGAGTACATTGACATTTGACGGTGAGTCGCGTTTGGAGGAGGAGTATGAGTAGAATGAGAGTCAGTGAGGGCTAGTTGGTGGGTATCCTCGGTTTTGATTCTAAATGAGCCAAAGCGCCTTGTTACAGGTTAAAAGAGTGGACGTAATTATTTATTCTATCGCTGAAGAGTTGATCCACCCTGAGTCTTGGAATCTGAGCAGTGCGTAGATTTTCTGGTAGATTGCATTATTGGATCTAGGTCATTCTGGCAAGTCTCAATGGAGTGCAAGCATCAGTGAGGTCTCAGGTGACCGCTTCGACAGCACTGGGATGTAATTATTTTTCCCAGGCTACCCGTTCACTTATTGCTCTATCATCTCGGTCAATTATGTCGGTACAGCTACTAGCGCTGTACAGTTCAAATCGCATGATGGCCCTGGATTGACTGAATCCGACGTGCAACTCCACAGAGTGTGAAGTTCATCCTCAACTTCAGTCTCTAATGCCTCATTTACTCGCACATCAAGTCTCCATTCCCTAGGAACACGCGTTCGTTGTGTCGTTATCTAGGATGTTCCGAAGCCATCAAATTTGCTACTTACTTCGGTACCGGCATATCCACCAAATACTTGCGCATGGAAATCACCGTAGTGTCCTCCTCCCTCCCCATTCTCTCGAAGGTAAGAGCCTGAGTGCTCTTGAGGATTCCTCCACCACGACAATATGCGATGCACGAACCCTTTATTTACCCAATAATACCCTGACAGTCATCAACACTCATTGGGCAGCAACACAGGTTTTGATGACAATCGCATCAGAACAATGCGCAAGTCAGACAACCAACCGTGACAAGGAAGGAAGGAAATGTATTGACGGCACGGTCTACGACTTGAACGCCGCTGAATTCCCAAGGATCCTTCCTCAACGAGTCAAATTCGTTGCGATACAGCTGTTTTGATAACAATAAATATACGGTTTTCATGCACGAAAATCCCCAATCACATTTGATACCTCGGCCACAGCAACCATCAGCGAGCACTAAATAATGTCTACTTCGCAGGTATCCTCGAGTGTACCCCGGCAAAAGACTAGCTGGAGAGATGCTCTCCTGATTTGCAGAGCTCTTGACAATTCGACGTCCAACTTGCTGCATATTGGGAAGATAGCAAATACCACCGCCCAGACCCTAGAGCTGAGAGAGGTGGGTCCGCAGAAGTGCTTTATACGTATTCATACGCAGGCTTAGCGAGTCACAACAAACAAAGGACTATGTTGCCGTATCATTGACGATGTAGCCACTCATTCGGTTGCTCTCTTCACCGCGATTGAGCAGGTGAAAGAGACCGGAGAAGTCTCTCTAGAAGCTATGGAGCAGGATCTTCAACGCTACGAAGAGTGAGTGTTCCGTTGTTGCTTGTAAAGTTGATCAACTTGATGGCGGCAACAGCCTCCTTGAAGATATCTATCGAAATGTTTGCAAATCATGTCCGACAGGAATAGGGAAACTTCAAGTCGTCAAGACAGCAGATATCAAGCGAAAGCTCGAGAGGTTTTCTGGCCGTCTGAACGAGTTTGAGGCGCTTTTCGAGGTATGCTGACATTGGCGAGACGACAACATGCTTACTGGCTAGACCTCTCGTTTGACGACACTGCTCTTTTGTCATACCTCCCCTTCTCCGTCTCCTCGCGTCGAATCTGCAGATTCTCCTCAGCAAGCCTCCACTCTGCTCAGCGCCGCATCCACGATGAAGCACGCGGCAGCCGCTAACCTTCCCACTGCGCTCAAGATTCTGAAAGACGTTGCAGAGTGTTTGGGATACGTTCCGTACGTCACAACCATTGCCGGTGTCTGTGTTCAAATTTTGGAAATACGAGAGGTGTGTCTAAACCTCCTCTTGCGCATGTCTTGACGACAGTACAATAGCAAGTCAAAGAAAACAAAGATTTGACAGACAATCTTATTCACCACGTTTCTGAGCGTTCGATTGCGCTTCTACGGTCACTTGAGCAGGTCAAGGGAGAGAACGTCGATGAGCTCCACACGAACCTCAGACGTTACGAGAGGCAAGTATGCGTCCATCCTTACCATCTATTGCTGAGTTAGTTATAGACTTCTCATCGGGATTCACGACAGTCTAAAAAAATTCATCCCTACCGGGCTAAACACCTTGAGAACCATAGCGAACAGAGACGATGTGAAGAAGGAACTCGATGACCATGCGAAGCGACTGAAGGAATTTGATGATATCTTCACAGTGAGTGCCGACATTACAATACGGCATCCGTTCTGACGCCACCATAGTCATCTAGTCTGACGCGGATCGAGATGATGGTCTCCCGCCTTGCTCAGAAACCAATCAGTACAGATATTCGTATTCAAAAGGCTGCCTCCATACCACCGCCGTCTGCCATCTTCACTGGACGGGAATATGTTCTCGTTAAGATGGAACAACATTTCCGGCTATCCAACCGTTCTGGAGAGCAACGTGTATACGTATTATACGGGATGGGAGGGTCCGGAAAGACGCAAATAGCTCTAAAATTTGTGGAGATGCATGTCACCTGGTAAGAGTTTCGACGTCGTGCTTCCAGATGCTCACAAATTGATAGGTTTTCGAGAACCTTCTTCATCGACGCAAGCAATGTTGAAAGCATCGCCACTGCGTTTGAGAACATGGGTTCCGATGCCGGGATACCAGAACCGACTACAGCAAAGACCCTGCGATGGTTGGGTTGTCTCAACGAGGAGTGGTTACTTCTCTTTGACAACGCAGATGATCCATCCATCAAACTCTTCTCTTACTTTCTGAGATGTAGCCATGGCAATATACTTATCACATCGCGGAACTGGCAGACGAGGCAACTAGCTCCATCTTCACATTACCACATAGGCAATCTCGACCACGAAGAAGCAGTGGAACTTCTGCACAAATCCTCCCTCTGTGCAACACTGGAAGATAAGGAGGAAGGGGCTCTCCTTGTTCAAGACCTTGGCCACCTAGCCCTGGCCATAATTCAAACTGGGGCATACATTGCAAACTCCAAAGGTCTCTCATTTCGACGATACAGGGAGATGTTCTCTGACCATCGAGCTGAGCTTCTGCGGCAAGAGCGGCTACAACCCAGTGACAGCTATGAATGGACAGTCTATACCACCTGGGAGATCAGCTTTCGGCGGCTCAGCTCTCTTGCACAGAAAGTTCTGCGGCTCTTTTCATTTTGGTATTTTGACCAGATCCCTAAAGCTATCTTCCGAAGTGCAACGCTTGCTCAAGCTCGTTATCCTGAGTGCGAGGATGCCATTACCCTTCTAGCTTCCTTTTCCTCATCTGCCAATGGCTGGAATGATTTTGCTTTTCAACAAGTTGTCAATGAACTCCTCTCATTCTCCTTACTCTCCAGTGATTTTGGGGATGTTTATTCGATGCATCCTCTGGTCCATGCACGGGCTCGAGATCACAGCTCGGGCAGTGATCAGCACTGTTCTAGGCAACTTCTTGCACTTTCAATTCACGGAGTTGATAGACACAAGCCTGGTGTTCCATTCTGGAAGGTTGTTTTTCCTCATGTGCAAGCATCACTTGCAGGAGAGAGCAGCCTACGCACATCAGCGGACGTAAATATAGCATCAGCATTTGCAGGAATCTATTATGACAAAGGACGGTATCAAGAGGCTGAAAGCTTGGAGATCACCATCCTGGAAACATCTAAGAAGCTGCTGGGCAATGATCATCCTCGCACTCTCGACTACATGCACAACCTTGCAATGACATACAATTTCCAAGGTCGAAGGAGAGAGGCAGAGGAGTTGCAGTCAGCTGTTCTCACAGGATACAGAAAAATCTTGGGTGATGATCATCCTTTCACTGTCAACTGCATGCACAATCTAGCCATAACTTACCAGAACCTTGGCAACTGGAACAAGGCTGAAGAGTTGCAAGTGGCTATTTTCACAGGACGGAAAAAGCTGCGAGGTGATGATCATCTGGACACTCTTGACATCATGCATTGTTTAGCATGGACATATCATTCCCAAGGCCGATGGAGTGAAGCAGAGGCGTTGCAGTCAGCTGCTCTCACAGGACGCAAGAAAATCTTGGGTGATGATCATCCTGAGACTCTCGACAGCATGCATGATCTAGCCTTGATTTACCAGACGCTAGGCTCCTGGGAAAAGGCTGAAGAGCTGCAGACAGCTGTCTTTGTAGCACGCCAAAAATTGTTGGGTGACGATCATCCGTCCACTCTTACTGCCATGCATAGTCTAGCATGGACGCACTGGAGACGAGGCCGCTGCAAGGACGCCTTGGATTTAGGCAAGGCAACACTCCTTGGACTAGCGGAGCGAGTCGGTGGTGATCATCCCAGTACCATAAACTCACTAAGCGATGTCGTGGAATATCAGCGCCCAACCAGTACGCCATTAAAGCGTCGAAACTCAATCAACAGTGTACCTCCCTTGTCTACGCCGATAGCGCCTCTTCCATACAATGGCCAAGGACGACGAGCTAATACTTTTCCGACCCGACCGTCAAAGTGTCATTGGTTGGCATCTAACAGCCCTAAACGTAGATTATATGTAAAACCCTTGAGAGGTCTTCAGAAGCGTTTTGTATAAATTTATATGCAGAAATGATCGAAATAGGATGCATTCAAGAATAGAGAGGTGATCATGACACAATTCCGACTCACCGAGCAATCACCGAGTCGACCACTCGAAACATCATTCCTTTGACTCTTTAGTTACATATTTTAGCCTGTAATTTAGGCCCTTATTGACTAGGAACGACCTCGGTATTTACTACGGAATGGGTACTACTCAGTATAAATACCCCCAGAACGACGGCAAACCCTGCGCACGAGGTTTATAGGGAGCGAATTACAGGGCCAGTACTCCTCCACCTCTGATAGACACACCGTGTCCGATGGCTTACAGGAAAGATTTACACTTCCAGAGTGCAGACCAACACAACACCACAGCGGACAAAGTGGCAACAACCATCTCAACGATCATCTCCCTCCACTGTCTCTTCAACATGCTACCTCCAACAAAATCCGGCACTACACTCTCTTCCTTTCGCACACCTTCGTCCATCTCCACTTCCTTATCTAACGGCCGGAACATTGTCCTCCTCATCCCCAGCGCATATCGTAAACTTCGAAACAGCCCCGCACTCATCACTCGTCGTCTTTTCTCTATCCAACCCTTCCTCCCATAAATTCGGCCAAAATGGATAGGGAAAGCCTGAATCATGAACACCCAGCGCAACTTGACTTCCATGGTCCACGAGGTTTCTGGGAGATGGAAATGCGAAGACAGCTGCGAACCTAGGAAGTATCGCGCTGCAGCGCAGTTATATTCAAACGAGCTTGAGAGTGCACCTCGGTTGGAGACGGCATGTAAGATGGGGACGGTTGGGCATACTCCTATTTCCTCTTCTTCGTCAGTGGAAAAGGCATGTAAACTGATAGAGGCAAGAAATTTATCTGCCACGTCAATGTTGATAAAGTATCGTGAGAGTATGGCAGGCGAAACTCCTAGGTAAAAGCCAACATGCTTCCACAGGGCAATAAAACCATCCATGGATTTGCGACTGGGCCGTAATCCCAATCGGGAGAGCGCCCATAGTGGGACTGTACTGAATGAAGACAGCCTGACCAGATTAGCAACTACCAACTCAAAGGAAAGCCGGACTCACGTTGCGCTCATGTCTTCCTGGCTGATAGGGACAATATCATTGTGTCGCTCACTTGTTCTTGTCTTGGCTCTTGATCTTGCGACTCCGTGCAGCATACGCACCCGAACTGCAGATTTCCAGCCCTCTCCGCCAGGGAAGAGATAACTGATGGATTTTCTCTTTCGTGATATGTCGGCGTCACATCCCATCACATCAAGAACAAACTGGAATGTCTCCAGCAGTCTCGTGTAGATCCTGTCATTGGAGGCGGGGGATGGTTCAGGATTCAGATTCCCCTTAGGAACAAGATAGGAAACGGCTTGCAGAGTGCGGACTATGCGGGGGCTATAGATTTGTTATCAGACGCCCATGACAAGGTGGACGACAGTACCTAGCAAAGCCCCCGGCCAGACTATAGTAAAGCAACGCCTGCATAATCTGAATACAGTTGTCCAAGAATAGCTCCGTCGCAAGTTGCACTTGTTCTTGGCTTACCATGATATCCTCGGGTGGTAGCTCATGCACAGAATGCCAAAATTGAGAAGCTGCACCATTAGGATTATCCTGAACATAGGCTTCTAGTCGCGAGTAGAGGTCCAAGCCGACAGGGGACGTATGTTCAAACATTTCTTCAAGAGCTGCATCACACAAAGGATCTGCTTGTCGTTTCCATTCGGATGCTGTTTCCGCCGACACACAGTTCTCATCCCAAACTGTGATGTGCCCAAATGCTTCTACCACGTCCCCACAGTGTAAAGACGAGGTTTGGTCGGAATGGCTGAGGTGCTTTATGCAAGAAGGGGACACATTAACGGTTAGACCTGTTGAAGACGCGAGAGTAAAAGGCATATGCAATTGTTCGGGACATGTGATATTTTTCAGTGAGCGGCAGATGCGGGCCGTACGCAAGTCGAAAGTTTGCGGAAGATACGGCAATAACGAGAGGTACGACGTCCAGCAACAGCGGCCGCATTTCAAGTACCAATACATGTACTGGTAAAGCTGCATTATCCCTGCGTATCATCAAGGTAAAAACCGCCAATATCCAGTACAAGCCTCCGTTACGAAAGACAAGGGGTGCAAAATCTGAAGGCGGCCAATATCGAAATGTTGATGAAACGCTATATTCCAGTAAGGTAAGGCGACTTGTCCTGTCCCATACTTCTGGCGCGATAGAGTCATTCTGGCACCAGAGCCAAATTGTCGTGATCTTTCCCAGGTAACGGAGTGCTATTGCTATGCACAGGATGTAGAGACAATTTCTTCAATCTGGGCAGGGAGTCTCCAGGCCGTACTGTGAGGATGTCGGTGAGCAAACGAGAATCTTCGTAGTAAGTGACTTTGAAAGTAGTTAAATTGTGAAGCAGAGTGTCGGAAAGTACTTCAATGATCTGTGAGTCCTTCACAAACCCGTCGAACGGGAGGGTCAATGTAGTGAGAGTGCAAGAAGATCTGCAAATAAGATTACCGAAATGTATAAATGTATTCCCCCACAGGCCCTGAATTTCAACACAATCCAATGACGGTAGGATTAGATCGGTTAGAAAGGCACCACTCTGCCACGCCCAAGCCAAGTTTACGCAGCTTGGGAAGGCATAACGCGTCGGACTGTGTTCCTAGATGCCTACAAAGGTCGTGGATCTCCAAATTGGTGCATAGGCGGAGAAATGTCGCAGGATCCCGTACATGTACACGACACTTGTGACCCAAGGTATATTATGCATGACCGCAGGCGAGAAATCCTCATCTGTATACATTCCGAAGTAATGGTGCTTCCACCAACCCATCAAAATCTGGGAGTGTAGCACCCGAGAGTCCGAGTTCGATCAACATGGAACACGGCCTTTCACCTTGAACAATAGCGAAAATTGCGATGCTGGTATACGACTGATAGTGCTCCAGCGATGGGAGGCTGATGTGATGACGTCAGAGGAGTGGGAGGAATCGGAAGACAAGCCCTTGACCAAAAGTGAGATTTTGAGGGACGCTTTTGAATGTGGAATTATCTCCTGCACAATGTGATGGCATTTGCGATCTCCTTTAATTTCAATTTGTATTTTGGACCAAAAGAGACCTGGACGCCCCCTGCTTCGCCAGTACCTGCAGACCCGTCCTAATTGCCATATATCATACTTGACGTGAACGGTAACGACAGGCTCAGCATAGTGAGAGATTGTTGACATGATCTCCGAGGGTGAACAAATGCGTCGAAAAGGTGCTAGATGCGCAAGTGGTCGTCAACGAACTGCTGGGCTGAGTTTCACCTGGCCTGCAGCCTTTTCAGCTTCGAGCTATCTGATGGTCCCTTGCAACCACCTCATCATGCAGGGCAAGGAGTAGATCAATCTATTGTCTGCCATGCTGCAGTTCAGCCCGAAAAAATGTTTCGTCCCGAGGTGGAGGGGGCATTTGTTTCCAAGAAATTCGGGGCAGCCTCTGAGTACGAAGGAAGTTGAGTAGAGCCACATCGATTGCATCTGGTAAAGATTAGATGCCCGAACCTTTCGAACCTCAAGTTGCGTCCACGTGACCTGCTTCACGTCTCCGACTCAGACTGCATGTCGAAGGTTCCGTCTGTGCCATCTGTTCCTCTGACAGAGTCTTACACGTATCACTCGCCAATTCCAACCGTGCAAGGCCCTTATATTCTTGGTGTTGATGAAGCTGGCCGTGGTCCTGTGCTTGGTCCCTTGGTGTATGGCATCGCGTATTGTCCCGCAACTTTTCGAGACGAACTGGAGGATTTTGGCTTCACTGGTATTTTATACTGCTTTAGCTATCTATTGACTACTATTATGGCAGATTCCAAGCAGTTGACTGCCGAAATGCGTTCAGGTTTGCTGGAGACTCTCAGTTCCGTGCCTGATAAACTGGGCTGGTCTGTACGCGTCGTCAGGTAAATTTCCATCGCTCGTGTTGATCTCCGTCAAATATCATCCAGCCCCCAAGCAATCTCCAAGGGTATGCTGCGTCGTCCAGCAGTGAATCTCAATCGCCAGTCTCAAGACGCCACCATCCTTCTGATACGCGAAATCCTCAACTCGGGCATCCAAATCACAGAGGTCTCAATGTTCATCAACTGCATGCTTTATCTAAACCCGTCAGGTTTACGTTGATGCGCTCGGAAATACGACAACTTATGCGGCTTACCTTTCCTCCCAATTCCCAGGAATAAGTTTTACAGTCGAAGCAAAGGCAGACGCAAAGTTCAAGATTGTTGGCGCAGCGAGTGTAGCCGCCAAAGTGACTAGAGATGCGTGTATCGAAGGATGGTCTTTCGCGGAAAAAGATTATCAGCACACTGGTGAAACTGGTTCAGGATACCCCAGTGGTATGAGGCATCTGCCGACTTTCTATGACTTGACTGATGTCCCCCCAGATCCAAAGACAAAAGAGTGGCTCAGAGCCGCTTTGGAACCTACTTTTGGGTTTCCTGGCTTTGCTCGATTTTCCTGGACAACGGTCCAGCTGATTTTGGAAAAGGAAGCCCATCCTGTCAAATGGTGTGTTTTTTTTTCTTCGTTTCTTTTTAGCTAACAGTGCTCTAGGGTTGACGAAGGGCAGGCATCGCTAATCAAGGTATTCGAAAGTGCCAAGGGTTTGGAGAAGGATCGGTGTATGGTGACCAAGGATCTTTCAATAAAAAGTGTCTCGGCGTTGTAATATCAACTTTCAATGTGTATAAACAGGATCATATATCGATGAAGCTTTTGATACGTGAGCAAGTCAGGTCGAAAGGGTGACCACGCTTGTTTGCCTTTCTGAGCCCTTTATTTTATCAAAACCTTTCTGCGGCCGTCCCTTATACACACCAGTGCCAAACGAATCACCGGAAGTTGAACGTTGAAATTTGAAACTAGACTTGCGATCATTATCATTATCATTTGTCTTGTATATCATATATAATGCTCGTCAATGACTCAGCGACGACGATCAACTTGAGCAAGATGACCCCAACACATCCGAGTCTATCGTCGTTTAGCAGCTGGAGACCCCTCAGCATCCTCCGTAGCCTTCCGCTTCGTCCCAAAGTCGAGAACAAGCTTTGAACGCTCGCTAGGAGCCGGCGTCCCACCTTGCGAGGACGGCTCCGCCATTGAAGATATCCTCGAAAACCCAGGCTTGGGTGCTGGAGAACCTGTATCACTCGCAAGACCAGATGGTCCAGGACTCGCTGCAACCGAGTTCGGAGCAGGGAGAGTGATGAAACCCGAGTCTACAGCTGCACGAGCCATCTTGCTCTCCTTCTTTTTCTTTGTCTTCTCCGTTTTGCCCTTTGACAGCGGTTGAACATCAATATAGTCGGTAACTTGTGGAACAGCTCTGGAAACCGGTGAGTTACGCAACATTAAGAAAGAGAACCCACCCTCTGTTACCCACAGACAGAACGAAGTGTGCTTGACCAGTCTTTTCTTGTCTCTGCTGGAAAGCCTTGCTCATGCTAAGCGGTGTATCACCACTCGCCATAGCTGCCTGCTTTTTTTCTTCCTCAATCTTCTTCAACCGTTTTTCCGTCTTCATCTTTCCTGGCATCTTTCCGTGGAACTTGTGCGAAAGAGCCTTCCAAGCTTCCTTGACTGACAAGGGCCGGCCATATTCATCGTAATAAACGATATTGATATCCGGCTTGTAGTTTTTGAAAGAATCCATATTGTCTCTTGCCTCCTGCTGATCCCGAGACCGATTCTCGTATTCCCTCGTAGCTTGGTCTCTATTACCGCCACGAGACTGCATCTTGGAGAGGTCGCGCTGAACCACTCGACGTCGTTCCTGTGCCAACCAAAGATCGCGCTGTAATTGGGTCTTTTCCCTCTCTACTTGGTCTGCAGTAGGAGTAGCAAGGATTCCCTGCTGTCGTAGGATGTTGAGGGTCGAGGCCATACCAGACTTGAACGTCTGCTCTGAAGACGTACCAACGTCGGCTATCCCGTTCAAAGCGGCTTCTTTTTCCTCCGCCTCAGTTGCGAGCAATGCATCTTCGATGGCGTTCAGCATGGCCATGTCATCCTCTTCATCCTCTTCCTTCACGTCAATCTCGCCAGCCTCCATCTCGGTCAAGGTTTGATCAACAGGAGCCATTGAGACGTCCCGTGAAGGCGAACGTTGCTTAGCCTGCACCTTCGTTTCCTCCTTGGGCTCCTTTTTCACAGGCACTGGGTTGTTACCGACGGCGCGGATGAATTCGGAGGTGTCATCAAAAGTTAGGGCAGCTTCTTCAGACCCTTCGACAATGACAACGTCCATGGCGTTGGAAGTCTCCTGCTCTCGTTCTTGCGCGACTAAAATACGGACTTCAGTCAGAGGATTTTGCGAGACGGGGAGGTACTAACTCTTCTGAGCAAGCTCTTCTGGAGTCATCTTCTTTGTCTTGTGAAGTTTAGCTTTCCGAGAACGTGCTAATGCAGCTTGCAGATCATCGTCGTCGACAAAATTTGCATCGAGATCCCGAATGCGAGGTTCTGGTTGTTGGTCGACGTCCATTTCATCGGGGTCGGGGTCTGTAGGAGCACGTCTTGATGGCCGCTTTTTTTTGGTCTATTGAAAATGATTAGCACTAATTAAAGCTTCAGGACGTCACAACCTTTGGTTTTTTGAATCCCACGTCACCCTCTTTGAGGTAATCGTGGGTCTGTTGATTTTCTGCGCATGTTCATTAGAAAAATGTTGGCAGCAAGCAAGGAACCTACTGAGATAGTCAATAGACAACAGAGACTTGTTCACTTTTGCAGCGGCATCTTGCTGCTGCTCTGTCATTGCAACCTTTTTGGAGACTATGTTGCTCCCTAGGCGGAAACCCTGATAAAACGTTAGAGAGAGCAAAAACCGTGCTTTAAACCCACCATCTCCTGGTCGCCGTCGATGACTTCGTCATACTTGGCCAAAACGGAACGCTTCATGCCAGCGCGACCGTCTGTAAATTCTTCGTCGTCATAACCAGTGTAGTCGCGCTTCTTGATCTTGAGCTCCTGGTTCTTTTTGCGACGCTCCTCTTCAGCCATCTCAACATTCTGAAGTTCATCCTCTGAAAAAACCTATGAGAACCGAATGAAAAAGATGTATATATGGCACACCTTCGTTGTCAAGTATTCGGCTATCTTTGAGGGTAAGTATATGAGCTTCGCCCTCGTTCATGCCGTCAAAGTCATGGCTGACCTTGAGGCCTTCGAGATCACCTGCAGACGCGATAAGAGACCAGTGATCATTATCGAGATGACCTACGTTCGGTGTATTCCTCCTGAAACATCTTGTCCATGTTCTCCAGCTCCTGAAGGCGTTTCTTTGCAAGCTCCTTCTCCTTCTTCTTACTCCGCTTGACCCAGCTTAGGACATCATCTGTGTCGACATCGGCATCTCCAAGAGTTGCGCCTTTTAGTGAGGCATTCAGTTCGCGCCGATTTCTCACCCTAGAAAGAGCACAATGAGAAACTACTGAGCGGAGCAGGCCAACTCACTTTGCAATCCGGTCAGTGACTTTCCTGTTATTAAATAAGAGTTGGGCATGGATTGAGTGGTAAATACCCACTTTGCTTCACGATCCTTGGCTTCCTGTTCGCGGAGCCGTTCAAAGTTCTTCTGAGCCTTGGCATCATCGTCGTCGACTGGCTCTTTGTCATCTGTAAGTGGCTTGAGACCAAGCGATATACGAATCTTGTTGGTCTCTTCCAAACTGATGCTTTCTTCCATCGACATGGTGGTTACTGAGAGGAATAGTTGTGATTATGTCAGCAATGAGCTACTTTCGTCAGACCTACCAGAGATTGGCAAGTTGTACAGTACAGGGTTATTGTTGAATTGACTGTCTTCAGCGACACTACGCCCACGAAAAGCCGTCGATTTTCTACTCGGTCGTTGTGGGCGGCATGGGGCCTTTGTTGGTGATGACTGTTCCTCCGATTCGCAGACATTATGGCTACATATCCCCTGAAGCACCACCGACTTCGTATCCACGTATGCCTTCACTTATATATGAAAGACTGAGCTTTGACCTGCTCCAAGTTCCGCAGCGAGCCCGGAGACCAGTACAAGGCTACGATGATTAGAGTCAATAGCTAAATGCTAAGAAGCGTGTAGCCTAGGAAAACAAAAGTCTTCTGCTTGAATCGCGCCATTTACTTTCAACTGTCAGCCACCGTATGCTATTCAGGTCACTGTCAGCCGCCTCTGGACGCATAAAATGGACCAATCGCGCTTTTGTAACTTGTCTTCTGACTTGACGATGCTCGCCGTTTTTCGTCTGCTTGCCCTCTTCGTTTCCCTGCCTTACTCTGTGGCTGCGACCTACACCTTAAGAGACAACGTACAAGGATCCGACTTCCTAGACTGGAATTGGGAGACCTTCGACGACCCAACCCACGGCAGAGTAAACTATGTGGACCTTGCCACCGCCTTGGAGAATAATTATACTGGCGGTCAGTGTCTTATTTGTCTCAAGTCTTCAAACACTCTTTGCAGTCAACGACAATGGTCAGTTCTACATGAAGTCAGAGTCATCCAACCCGGTCTTTCCGGCTGCCCGCGGACGCGACAGTATTCGGATCATTTCCAACGTTCTTTTCACGGACCTCATAATGGTGGATATCGCCCATATGCCAGTAGGATGCGCGACTTGGCCCGCTTTTTGGACACTCAGCAAGAACGGACCGTGGCCTAACGGCGGGGAGCTCGATATCATAGAAGGTATGCATCTCGCCTTGACCTTCTCTAGCTAAAGCTCAAACAAGGTGTCAATCAGTCGCCTTATAATTTAGTCTCCTTGCATACCACTCCAAACTGTACCATGTGTGATCCTCGAAACCAAGCGGGGTACGCTTCATTTATGTCCGTTCACGCTGTCTAACATATGAAAGTACAACTGTGTCTACCAACTGCGACGCCTACGTCAACTACAACCAAGGCTGCGGTACACAATCCACTGACCCTCGCTCATACGGTATAGGCTTCAATAACGCAGGCGGCGGGTTCTACGCCGCAACTAGAGATAGCACTGGCATCAATGTCTGGTTCTGGTCTCGTCTCGATGATTCAGTCCCCCCCGAAGTCAGCCAGTTAGAAATTTCCGTCAGCACCGATGCTTGGGGCGTACCTCTAGCGTCTTTCCCTTCAACCGATTGTGATTACGAATCTCATTTCGATCCCCATCAAATCGTGTTTGACCTCACGTTTTGTGTAAGTTCTTAACGCCTCTTCTCGCTGTGTTTATTACCTACGACGCGTTCAATAGGGTGATTGGGCGGGTAGTGCATGGACGACATCAGGGTGCGATACTTCTTGCACTTGCGAACAATGTATGTCCATATATTTTCATCTCCATGAAACCCTTCCAACACCTTGACGCAGACGTCGACAACAATCCTTCAGCGTTTTCAGAAGCTTACTGGCAAGTGAATTCAGTACGTACATATGACTCCGGCGTGCTATCCCTTTAGTTTGTTCAATGGGTGTTGTGTTGCATAACTTATTCGGATTCATGTATTATATATTAGCATCCATCAACATAATGTCTACCCATCGCGTACCTCTATCGGGGGTGAAAACTCCGTCCCATCCGTTTGTTTGGCCCTCAAGTCTAGAGACACCAGTAGTTTTTCATTCCAGAAAGCTGAGGCGACTCGGCGTCTTACTATAAGCCACCAGTGAGACTGTACCATCTGCACCAATGAGGTTATATCCTTTACCAATTTGAGGTTGTAATAGGGAGCATCATGCTGAAGATGCAACTTTTAAAGTCGGGGCAACATGACACGACGCTCATCGGGCTTGATGGTGAGGATTTGGATGCATTGGAGTACATTGAAAGTTCCGAGATTTTGTAGGTTTGACCACAAGCCGAAAGCCAGCAACGCAGACTTCCAATCACTGTCGACACGACCAAGCGTCCATATGTAGTCTTGATGCGGAATATTATCGACAAAGGGTTCAGCATGATGGAATATCTGCATCAGAACCTCTGGAGGGGACGGGTGACGTCGGAAAGGGGATAAGATGATCTTGTAGTCGCATTGACAATGGATTTAACAAACGTCGTTTGGACTTCAAGTCCTCGGTCTTGTTTCTTCATCTGTTCTTCCAGCTTCTACGTTTCCCGATCGAAACTTGCGCGATACTCGATTTCAGCCTCATTTGGCCAATCATTAGTTTAAAAAAGATATGAGACCGTCTCCGAGTATACAGTTCCTTATAAGATGGTTCATTGCTGAGTGCAAATCTGATGGCGTGATCATTCTTTTTCTTTTCAATTCCGAAAGTCCCGACGTCGCGCTGTGTTCAATGCATCTCAGGTACCCTATCCTGGCGGGCATGAAGATTAATGTGACATATTTTGAGGCTGGCTGACTCGAGGCCGTTGGGCCGAATCTTTAATACCTTCAAATGCATACATACTATGGCGATCCACTCGAGAGCACAATTATCCGTTGGCTTCAATGGTGAAAAGGTTTCCGACCGGATACATGCGAGAAAACACTTCTCTGTTGGCCCCAGTTGTGAAACACATACCATGGCGGCCCAGTCGAGAAAACACTCCTCTGTTACCCCCGAAGATGAAAAAGTCGGCCAGCTGAAAAAACCCCTCTCTGTTTCTGATGGTGAAACAGTCGACCAGCCAAAAAATCAACACTTTTCTGTTGGTCCCGACGGTGAAGCAGTTGTCGACCTCACATTTGCATCAGAAGCATTGGGAATGCCTGCAGAACGAGGCTATGGATGGACGCAGTGGACATTTAATGACAAGGTTGGCCCAGAAGCCCGTTATACCATTGTGCGCAAGTTGGGATGGGGCAGTCATTCCAGTACATGGCTTGCTCGCGATGCAGTCAGCACCTCCTATGTTGCTATCAAGGCCATGACTGGCTACATCACACGTTTGCACGAAGAAAAGAAGATCTGGGAGGCCAGGGCTCTCAGTTTACTCTCTTTGCCACAGCCATCTCCCCATTGCTTACATTCACTCACAACTTTCACTACTCTAGGTACAGGTTCTTCAGGCGATCACCTCTGCATTGTGACGCCTGTGGTGGCGATGTCACGCCCATGACCTTCCGCTGCCTCTCGTAAAGCGCATTCTCCTCCACCTGCTTCGCGGTCTTGCTTTTGCACATGAGCGTAGCATTATCCACACTGATCTCAAAGTGGACAACACTTTTTTTACAACTTCCTTGTCTAACGATGACATAGATCCGATTTTGGAAAAAGATCCACCTCGGCTTCACGAGCCAGAGATGTCGCAGGATGGCATCGTTCGTGCTGCTGTTTCCCAACCTTTGCCCTTGATATCCGTAGATGAGGCGATGGCAACCACCTTTCTTCTCGCGGATTTTGGGACCGGTAAGATACTTCTGTGACGGAAGTTCCCAGCTGATATTTTGTAAGCTCAACCATCCATTCTTCATGACAATCGGAAAATCACGACGCCCCCTCTTCGTCCTCCTGAGGTATTTATTGGCGGAGGTTGGGACAAACCGGCGGATATTTGGTCATTTGGTTGTATGGTAAGTTCAGCTTAGACATAGTGCCGCATTACTGACAGATGTAGGTGTATGAACTTGCTGTTGGACGCAGTCTTTTCCATCATGAGACTAATGAACGGTTAAACTTGACTGAGGAGGAAAACATGCTGTATCAGATGACTGTTCTGACCGGCGACAAGTTCACGCCAATGCAACTAAATGTCTCAGCACTAGCCCCAAAGTATTTCACCCCACAGAGTGAGTCTAAATGCATGCTCCGTTCTTGTGAAACCTTGAACTCTTTTACAGGCAGACTTAGAAAGGAGCCCCCTACCCTTTATATTCCTTTTTGAGACTTGCATTTCTGTGTTTGAGGAAATCGATCCTGTGGAAATCCCCAAATTGGCAAATTTCATGCGGCGTTGCCTACGCGTTGATCCGCAACAGCGTGCTACTGCTTGAAGACCCATGGTTTAAAGGGGTTGACTAGGATTGCATGGGTCAGGAATGTATTCAAGAGACGCCGGCGAGCGGCAAAGCCCGCTACCCATAATAAATCCGAATCTCAGTACAAATTCGTCAAGTGAGATTGACAGGGGTATCGGGGTCTACGAGAACGACAGTGGGGACAATGTTGAGTCAAACTTCTTGCATGTTGTCCATAAGCATAAATCACTGAGTTGCAAGTAAAGTATGAGAGGGAGAAGAAAACCGACGGTTGTAATAAGAGTGATCGGCTGGATGATATATGATCGCCAAGCGACGAAATTCCTCTCCCGAGGCTCAGCCAAATGGCAAATTTAGAGCGCTGAGGCTAAGCCCACTAAAGGTAGCGGGTATTTTAGAACTCACAGTTGTCTACTTACATGTAGCCCTAGTCCGTTACCTTGGAATTCCTTGCATCTTGTAATATCTCATGATTGTGACGCTGTTCTGCAGCTGGTTTTTTCCTCCTTACATTATGGTGGAATAATGTATAATGGACTGTGTTTTTCATCTACATACTAGCTGTTCCAAAGTTTCCATACCCGGGTGTGTACAAACCAGTGCTGAGGAAAGAAAATACTAGATACAAGTAAATTGTCATTCGTCATTCGTCGTCGGTCGACATCCCATCCTGAATATCCATCTTTTCATCAAGGTAAAAACTCGGAATGTCTAGTTCCAACCCTTCGTTTCGCATGCAGATAAGCGGTGCTAGAACGCCAGCCAATACTGGCGGGGGCTTACTGCCAAGATAGTCGACAGGACGATACTCCACCAAGCTGAGCCGGTTCATCGTCTTGCTGAGGTCCTCTGTAAGCGACCAGCGGGACTGTACTAATTGCACCAGCCAATCCAGATTGGGTGACAGGTACGAATCTCCTTGGTTCCGAGGATGGAGATGCAACTTTTGAAGTCGAGGCAATGTAATAGAACGGTGCTCGGGCTTTACTGTGAGGATTTCGACAGGAAGTTCGTAAGGATTGTCATATGCGATTCGAAGGCTGGTCAAAGTCTCAAGCCTTATTTCATCGAATAGTACTGAAGCAGCAACAGGCCCAATGTAATTGATCTCCATGTTGTAGAGATTGCAGGAGGATCTTGAAAGAAGATCTTCTATGTGAGGAGTGATCCTCTCCATTGCTTCTTTATCGGAGCTGCCACTGAGAATAATGAAGTTCAACGATGGTAGGATAAGGTTGTCAACCAAATTGATGGCATATGGAGCGTCTAACATCAGTGTATGCAAATCTGGCAGACAGAGCATGTTTGAAGACCCGACTCTTGCCCAATGGTCCGAGGAAGCAAGTTTGTATGCCTCAATATTAGGGCACAAATGAAGAAGGTCAAGCTCTTGTCGAGGAGTCCGGATGCAGCCTACACGACATTCACGAAGCTGTGGCCAGGGGAGTTGTATACTTGCAGGCACGAACTCCTTGTTAATATTGTCAATGTAAATGTTGACCTTCCGGAGTGATGGTGTGTCCACAAACACGGCTGGTGGTATTTGATATCGCGAGCGATACGTGAGATTTTGTAGTATAGGCAGGCGACCTTGGACTTTTGCAAAGAGTCGGAGATGGTGTGCAGGAATAGACCTGAGTTCGATGGTGTGCCAACGATGTGAAGCTGCCACGAGTTTGTTAATGACAGCAGAGAGGTGCCGATCAAAGTCGGGAACCGGTGTCTTACAACGCAACTGAGACACCATGACATCGAGCGAGATCTTGAGAGGCATATTTTTGGAACGTACCAGAGCTCCCTCAAGCACTGAAGCGCAATTTAAGTTGAAGGAAGATATATCTATCCGCAAGTCCGTCCACAGTGACCCGAGAGATAGCATTGCGTTTCTCCAGTCGCTGCAGACACGACCAAATGCCCAGATACTGCGAGACCTGTGGCGGACTTTCCACGAATCTATATCCACAAAGGGTGCAGCGTAGTGGAATATTTGAGTCAAGACTTCGGGGGGCAACTGGGTACGTCGGAAAGGAGAGAAGACAAGTTGGTGGTCGTCAATAAATTTGACCACCGAACGTCGCTTGTCCTTTAATTCTTCGAGCTGTTCTTGAAGCCCCTTCAACGTTTCTTGGAGGCTCTTGATCTGCTCTTCCAGTTTCTCGGTTTCTATGTCAATCGCATCACGTATTTTTTCGCCATGCTCTATTTCAGCATGCGCCAGGGCTTCGTCGCAAGGCAGAGGCCGCTCGTTAGTTCTCAAAAGAGATATGGCGGCCTCAGAGTACGGGGGAACCTGAATAGAGTTATGACGGATGCCTGAACTGTGTTCATTCATGAGAGTTGTAGCGTGAGGTAGCGTGACCAAAATGAGTGTCACACAACCTTGAACAAACAGCCTCGCAATGCATTACCGCGTCTTGGTAGCTTATGTTATGTTTCCCAAGATTTACGCGGCTAGGCTGCGGTATACAGTAGAGAGGGCCTCAAGAAAAATTGACGCTCACTTCAGGACCCTGGCGCGATGGTCACGTGATCGTACGCCAGCGCCTCGGGAAATGGAGGAATGGTGGCAAAGTATCGGCTACAAATGTCAACTTGTTATCCAAGTAGACCGCGAGCCGACACCAGTCACGAAGCGTTCATACATTGTGCAATTTTACAAACATCTACTAATCAAAACTACAAACCAAATAGAACAACAGATCAAAACTAAGATACTGCCTAGTATGCTAAACATATATAACTGATGCTGGCCTAATAGATCCAGAGCAGATAGGCGCTTCTACAATCCCATAGTAGAAGCAATAGATCTGGCGACAGACGCAGCGCGTGATTGAGAAGGCCGACGATGGAACTGCTCGTCAAAAAGTTTGTCCTTGGCACGGACTTCGATATTGTCAAACGGGGCAGTTTGCGATACCTTTATACAATCGCGGGTACCCAGAACCAGCAACTCGAAGAAGAAAGACGCAGCTGCACGACGAGAAGCCTAACAACGGATATAATCATCAGTAACAGACAAACAAAAGAGAATCGCAAACCTTGTGAGCCATGTTGGCAAAACTAAGCACCTTCTCTTCGTTATCGTCACCATCGACTGGCCGCAATTCACGTCGAATGATATTCAACGCCTTGATAGTATTTCGACTGTACCCTTTCCCATCAATATTGGTTTGCTCCATCTCCCTTTCAGTCCCCTGGCTCTGGGTAGCCGGATGCGTATCGAAGGCAGCGATGGGACAAGTCGCATCTGCATACGACTCATCCATCTCGTCAAACAGCATACCCTCAAGCGCAGGGGTCGACAGGCGACTTGCAACAGATTTACCATCAAAATCAACGCCTTCCGCGGGTTCAAACTGCGGAACATCCAGCTGATAATCCTCAAAGACACCAGACTGGTCAGGGATCTCCAGCCCTTCGCCTCCACCAACAATCTCGCTCCCAATAACACTTGGAGCAAGGCTGCCAGCCCGTCGCGCTTGTTCAACTTCGTCATCACCATGAACACTACCATCAAGCCTTGCTCGCTTGTTGGGACTCTTTCCAGGAGACACAGCACGTCGTTTCGAAGACGTGCTATGTGCAGGAAGCATAAACATTTCTGCAAGTTCAGGAGCCAAACCCGGGGGTGCAACACAGACAAATGTTCCTTCTGGTGTGACTTTGGTAGGAAGGAAATGAGCCAAGGGGTCGTTACGGATCTCCAAAAGGCGCATAACTACGGTAGAACGAGGAAGAAAGTGTGGTTCAGTCAGGATATCGCTAACATCTTTGTTGACTGCGGCGCCCAACCCATTGTTACGAGCACGGCCAGCTTTGGACTGGGATAGACCGTCGGGAAGTTCAATGACGGAGTCGATGATTTGTTTCTTTTCTTTGATTTTACGTTTTGGCTTTGGTGGAACTGGCGTTCCGTCGACTGCCATTTCGGGAGGAGGGGTTAAAGGGACGTCTGTTAGTGGTGATGCTAGAGCAAGGTTGGCTATAGAGTCATACTGGTGAAGCAATGACTTACAAGCTCGAGAAGATCTTGTCTGGCCTGGGGTCTTTTGTCCATCCAAGTCGAAACCAATACCCATGTCACCCAGATCAACTGGTCCAAAGTCTATATCCATACCAAATGGCTGTTCTGACAGGTCCCTGCTTTTGCTACGATGCGAGAGAACGTCGTCAACGTCCATAGCATTTTTATCCAGAAATTGAGAACCAATAGATTCTCTGCGGGAAAAGTCGGCATCACGACCGACACCAACGCTGCCATCCACACTCATAGCGTCTTCACGCTCACCATCTCCAAAATCGAGCCCGAGGTCAATACCATCGTCAAAGTCTTGGGAGCCAAAGGCGCCATTATCGAAGGGGTCACCGAAATCGAAAGGTTGTAGATCGTCTGCTATTGCAAGTGTGATATCGGCGATGTTTGCTTGATGTTGACCCTGTTGTAAGACGGGCTTGTCTGAATAGTCAACGTCCCTATGTTGGGTCAGCCGAGAGTCAGAACGACACAGAAAACTGACCAGTCTACATCTGGAATGAGAGCGTTGATATCCACACCACCAGCACCCGCAAGCGTGATGGTATTTTTATTAGCCACTAATTGGTCCTCTGTCATATCGCCGACACCGGGACGGAATGCCTAGGAGAGTTGATGATATTAAGATGATAACTGAAGGTCCGACCTACCATTTTAATCTTCATGAGTGCTTCATTACAGTCGTCGAGCAGATACTTTGCTTTTCTGCTGTATATGCGAACGACACCCAGGAGGAGCTGGCCACTCATTCGCAGGGCCATTATTTCACCGTCTTGGTCAATGATAGCAACTACAAAGATGTTAGACGCCAAACGGCGCGTAGATGAGCGTGATACTTGCCAACAGATTCCTCAATGTCGGTCTGAAGTGTCTGAGACTTGGACAGCTTGCGTTCCATGTGCGCCGCAAGCCATACTTTGCCTAGCGGACCTCGTCGGGACAATATTTTATCTGAATAGAACTGCAAGCAGTGAGCGACGTTGGATTGGCTGTTATGACTTTACCATAGTAAGGGGTGTCGCGACTCGCGAAAGATGAACTTTGGTTGTGTTTGGCCTGCTCTGATCATGAGACCAGCGCGTCTGCCCGCGCAAATTTTATTCCCAAGTTTGTGTTGTGCACTTGTTCATACACTCTGATTTTGGTAGGATGTCCTAGGCGCAGATTCTCTGTTCAAATCCAGCCGGATACTCCAAGGCCTGCGCCTTTAATGTTCCAGCGAGACGTGGCCCACACTAAACAACATGAACGAACTCAGCTGGCACAGTTCAATAAAGCCATCCAGGCGGCTATGAGGCACGACGACTTTGCCGCATCCCTGAACCTTGCTGCTGAAATGAAGGAACTTGGCGTACCACCGGACGTGATAACTTACAACCAGCTCATTTCAGCTGCAAGCTCGCAGTGCTACCATGTCGATGCCCGGGCTATTTTCGACGACATGATTCTCTTTGGAATACAGCCCAATGCGGAGACTTTCCATGCCTTGCTCTCTGCCTACAGGCGCAAACCATCCAATTATCTTTGGCCATTGCTTGACAAGATGAAAGAGATGAATGTTGAACCAAATGCTGCTGTATATGCATACGTTCTTAATTTCTTCTCCAAAGAAGCTTCTTTTGAGCTTGCTCTCAAGCTTCTTCGAGAAGCGAAAGACAAGAACTTAGTGGCAGACCTGCCGGCTACATCAACGATTATCGAATTACTTGCTAATAACGGACATTCACGGTTGGCAATGGATGTCGCCCAGGCTTTTGAACGTGACACTGTCCGTCGACTGGAACCGTCCGTCTGGATAGCTTGTTTAAGAGCAGCAGCCAATGACTTGTGGGTCAGTACAACAATACTTGCAAGTATCCGCTCATTTGCTTCTCTGCTAGGGCGAAGGTACCGTACGGTGTTGGCAGTTCCTTGTACAGGAACTTGGCCTTGCTCTCGATGAGGGTCTGTGTATGCGGGTTCTCCACACCGCTGCCCGCAATGGTCTCCCAGATCTCGCCTCGGATGTCCTGCGAGCACTCAAGGTTCAGGGAATCCCATGGCGCGAACAGCATTTTGCTCCCCTCATCATATCATTCTGCCACCAAAAGCAGCTCAAGTCTGCATTCCAAGTTTTACCTATCATGCGTAGTGCTGACGTTGACCCACTTCCCGAAACTGCCCTCCCCATCTTAAATCTCATGAGCACCTCTATCGACGAGTTCGACGCCGTCTGGTCCATTCTCGACGAACTTAACACGGAAAAGCAGGAAATCGACGTTTTGGTGCTAAACTGCATGGTCAAAGCCGCCGTTCATCTCAACGACCTTCAACGCGCAGTCGGTGCCTACAAAAGCTACGCCGATTACAAAGTAGCGCCAGACCAGGATACCTACCACAGTCTTTTAGACGGCGCGATACAAGCGTCTCATCGACAAATCGGTGATCTCGTCCTCGCAGACATGAAAACAGCCGATATAAAACCTAACCGAGACACCTTTCAAAAAATGATTAGCCTGTGTCTAACACAACCGACTTACGAAGATGCCTTTTTCTATCTGGAAGAGTTGAAGGCGGCAGGATACGTCCCCTCAAGAGACACATATTATCAACTCGTTGACACTTGTTGTCTAGCCGGTGATCAACGATACACCATTGCAATCGATGACATGCTCGAATGTGGACATGATGTGCCATCTTCGTATCGGACTGATATGAGCAAGCGGTTTAAAGAGGCATCAGCAGTGAAGCAGCAAGCTGCTATTCGGGGCGCTGGACTAAGGGGTGCAGCACAGAGATTTATAGAATCGGCCGGTGCTTTAGATGCTAAAATGCAACAATGATAGTTAAGCAACTGATTCGCCCGCGTCTGTTCTAAGAGCTTTCGATGAGAATTCGGGTACGGCCAACTCAGAATTTGGAAACGTATAAATGTACACTACACATCATTGCGAAGCTAAAAACGGACTTACTCCTCGCGGCTCGCAATTTTGATCCTAATGGGTAGCTGGCAGCCTTTCTCAAGCTCACCTTCGATCGTCGGGATCATCACTGCACAGTTTGTCCTATGAATCTTCTCGGGAGGTATCGCAAGAGACAACTCGAAGTTGCTAACGATGTTGACAATGAAAGCTTGAAGCTCCAACACGCTGAAAATGAGTTCAGGCAAATGAACACAGTTGAGTGACTAACATACGCAAATCTCCAGCCAAGGCAGGATTTGTTTCCTCCAGAAAACGTGAACCTGCCAAACATGTCCTCTTAATATGAATGAATGCAGTGAAACGTACAAGTTGGCGTAGACACCAATAGGGGTGCCCCTCTTCCCGCTATCATCTTTCAGCCATCGGTCTGGGTTGAAGTTGTGTGTATCTTCCCCGAATAGCTCTGGAAGTCTAGAAACCCTCAGTAAGAATAAAAAGGACGAGTTGCTTCCGTGCCTGTTATAAACTGAAATTGAGGCTTGGACTTTGGTGCCTTTCGAGATAGGCAAACTGTGAAGGACTTCACCATCCTCTGAAGTGATAGGCTGCGAGAGCGGAAGTACATCATCCATCTCAGCCTCACGCTGGATATTAGGCACTGCAGGGTGAAGACGAAGAACCTCCTAATAAAATTTGAAGGCGAAACGGAGCGATATGGTCATGCTTACTTTAACGACAGAAGTCAGGTATGGCATTGACTCAAAATCCTGAGCAGTAAACTCTGCGTCTCCTCTGGCTTTAATTTCCCCCTCTTTAGCTCGTATTTCTTCCCGTAGTCTGATTTGGGCTTCAGGGCTTTTTGAAAGCTCTACAATAGTCCAACCAAATGAGTTGGCTGTGGTCTCATGGCCGGCCAGAAGTAGAATTCTATGGATTTTTTTCAGCGATACCTACAGCAGTGACGATATGAAGCTCACTGCATCACCCCATACATCTCGTCTTCACTTAGCCGCGACCTAGGATTATTCGAAGTGTTGGCTTTCACTATAGTAGTTGGAACCACCGGAAAGGCAATTGATAAGCGACCGACCTATTAAGCTCATGACATCCTTGTGAGTCCGATCTGCTTCGACTGCTTCAGCTTTCTCTTCGACGAGTCTTTTAGAAACTGCTCTGGTAAGCAGATAAGTGTGACGTATGCGATCCAATCTGGGCGATTTAACATTCCAAAAAAATTTGCGGACTACTGATTCAGGAAGGTATTGGAGGATGCTCATAGTAAGAACGTTGACTTTCGAAGGCGTGCCGAAAGCTTCCTGGCTATACTATATCAGTAAAGCAACAACCGATCGGAGAGGGCTACCAACACGAGATTCCTGTACGTTCTAGAGAGTTCATTGTCTGCATTATCCAAAGCCCCAAATTCATAGTCAAAAGCAGCTAGGAAATTACCCAATGAGGTGATGCAGAGATGCTCGGATATTTACCTAGTCCAATAGCATCGAGAGCAGCTCGAGATACCCACGACGGTAGGTCGAGAACAATAGAATCCTCTGCCGAGGCATTGACAAGTTCCATCCATTTGCCGGACATCTATCTCAGGTAGATAACGAATGGAAGAATTGATTGGATTTGGTCTGACCTTTGCTGCGCATGAGAAGAAAATAGGCAGTAGAGCCTTCGATTCGGACGCCCCAAAACTTGGTTGCATGAGTCTGCGCTGACGCCTAAAGGATCGTGAGTCACAAGTACTCGAGGGAGAAGGTATCCCAAACCTATGGACGTCGCCTAGATACAGTAATGTTTCAGGAAGATTCATCAGGGAAAAACGAAGTGTACCTTCGACAGTAATCAATCCCAATCCGGTAAACACCTGTCCTAGAAGCCGGTTACTACGCGTCCGATAATATTTGTATCCCGATACTTGGAAGATATGGTGAAGAGTCTTGGGGTCTGAGATCATCAGCATGGGTTCCTTTGTATGTTAATTGGACAACACATAGTGAGAGGTAACATTTACATCAAAGGGTGCCGTGACTCTATAGACGGGTCCGTACTTCGAGTGCCATTCTAGATCAGTCTGTAAACCAATCAAGTCATGATCGGATGTTTTTTTCCGCCTACAAACCTTTCCGACTTCACTGCAAAGCAGTTCCGAGAGATTACCTGACACATAGGTTAGTCCAACTTTACGCAGAGAAAGAGCTTGCACCAAAGATGAAAGAATGTGATTTGGGACCGGGAATCTTGTCCAAAGATACTCGAGTAGACCGACGATATATATATATGAAAAGGAGAACAACAGGCACCAAAAGCCAGTCAAAGAGACGCAAGACGGTGACGTTAACAAGCATCATGAAGAGGCTGAGGGGAGGCTATCGCGACCAGTGACATTTTATATGCAAGTTTTCATTATGATCCAAGGACAGTGGGTCAGCGGCCCTATGACTACTTCCGCTGACCAAGTGGATATGGGGCTCGAACTTCGAAGAAACTAGGTATGGTGCCCACACACCCAAGATAGTAATTCCCATGAAGGAGTCGAGCAAAAGCTGCACAGAAGTTCTGATCACTGGTTTATTCCGGCCCTTGACAGTCATCGCGTATTATCGTCTATCTTGAAACCTTGAAAATACTTCTCTCTGAAATCCTTGTGCGCCGGTATGTGCTGAGAAGAATTCTGTGCATAGAAGTCCCAAGTTTCCTGCCTAGAATCAAAAGCAGGAGGTGAAAAGAAGTCTGTGGTCGTTTTTTGTATCGTAACGAGCTTCATTGCTGTCAGGATGTCATTTTTCTGGGAAAAAAACTCACTCGTCGCCCCCAAGAGCCGAAGTCCTGTAAAGAGTTTGCTACGACTTCCATCCCTTGACAAAGCATTGACTCAATGTCAAGCTCCTCGTATTCCTCCGTAACAGTTGGCAGAAAGAATACCAATCTCCCTCCTGGTTTCAACATGTAACGTGACATTATCACAAGATCAACAACCAGGTTGGACAGTTCGTAAGGTTTCGTGGGTGGGACATAAGGCTGATCGTTCCTGTCAAGTAATGAGCGAGACGGAGTAAACGATACTGCGACGTACGGTCTAGGAGACGCTTGATGGGCAAGATGCAGGGCTAGCCGGTCTTCACTGAGTTCCTTTTTTCGACCCAGGCGTTTGGCACCAGCTCGCACGCCGTCTACTCAACGATTAGCAAGAGAGGAGAATAGCGATACACTCACAAGGGGGGTCTGTTATGATGGCATCAAATACACCACCACAACGCCAAGGGTGATTAGTTATGTCAAAAGTACAGAGGTCTATGATCCGTTGAGCCACGCCATACTGAGCCGCTGCACGATATACACCTGGGGTTGATCCTTCAAATGATAAAATGCTGACCGGAAACTTCGATTTGGACTGACCCTTGCCTCTCATTTGACGCCCGTCGATATCTGAGCCTAGTATCTGAGCTCCAAAATGGGCTACTGTCTAGAGGTTATCAGCGGATTGCCGTCAAGAGGACGAGACCCACGTATGCCATGCTCCCTGTACCCATGAAAGGATCATACATCAACTTGCCGGGCGAAGCGAGGGTTTGATTTGCCATTAACAAAGAGATCTCAGCTTCCATGCTAGTGTTCCCAAAGTAAGAGCGTTTCTTGACGTCAAACGTGGATATCAGGGAGCGCGCAGAGCCTTCAACGATCTGAAGATCAGAAAGTAGGAGTCGAAACAGAAAGGAAACTTACCAACCTGCCAAAATAGACCTGGGTAAACTGGCCATCGCCTTGATATCTTGCCCAAGTTGTGCCATCCTTAGTGGGATCTGGGCCGAATTAGTGGTAATATCGGGTATTTCGAGAGATACCGACACTCCTCGAAGCATCCGAGCACAATCTGAGGATCCTTTAAATCGATACGTCCTAGCAGAGCCATATATGAAAAGGACTCCACAATTTCTTTCTGTCTTTTCTGAGGAATTTTGTGATTATAAGCTGAGACCATGAACTTGAAAGATGTGTCTGGAATAAAACGGGACCACAGAGTCCTTTGGCTTTCGTTTTGAGCGTGTAGCTCGTCATAAGTAGATCCTTGAGCGTAGAATTCGTACACAGACCTATCTGCGGTCAGTTTCTGAGCCAATTTTGAAGTTGAGAACGAACTTGATCAGTATGCATCGCTCTGCAAGCAACTGGGCTTGTCCCTCGTTCTCGAGGCCCAGAACCATGAACGGTCGCTGGACATCAACAGAGTCTGGGTATTTGATGCAAAAATTGTGAAGCTCCGAGATAGAATCAAGTTCTGGGATCCTGAATTCAGCATGAGTCTGGGCAAAGACGACCAGGAACTGCATAACTGGGGCAGCGTGACACTAATCACATGATTTTAGTGCCGCTAACACACTGACGCCGACTACAGATGTGTTCCGATTGAACCAACGACAAGTGTCTGCTGCGGGCTGGATCGCCATCCTTGCGTCTCCTTGCGTTAATTGTCAATGTCTGCTATGGTGCCCTCTCCGAGTCATAGCATCACGTCTCCGTTATTGAATCTTAATCTTTGTCGAATGCTTTGGATAAGACCAATCCAGGCTTCCTTACTGCAGAGATAACCTACCTGTTGCCATATTAGGCAGAAAATCCACGGCCGGGCTAAGACACCATGAGCTTCATAACGCTGAAAAGGGACCTATGATAATGTGAGTTCTCTAAAGTATCTCAAACACACGCATCATATAACTAGAGTTCTTTCATGAGTCCAACCGCTGGCGCGTAGCACGTAATCGTCTCGCGTTGCAAGTACGAACTTGTAAAAACCCGATTTTCACCCTGTTCTGCCTCATGACGACAGACCCACCTGGATCCTTCGCCATGTAATGTAAATCAAAAAGTTTCTGTACTGCTGCCACTCACGTTCGCTAGTAGCCCTTTATCCAGCCTGAGAGGAAGACCAACTTTTCTGAGTAGCCAAAATGTTGGCCACGCGTCTTCGCGCC